>BMAW01104423.1:1290992-1335121 GCA_019974015.1 Nephila pilipes | reverse complement strand
GTAAGGTAAAAACACCCTACAGCAAAATGGTTTGAAAATGTTACCGACTCTGTCCATCAAAGCAACGATTGTCGGTGGTTTTGCCAGTAAGCATGGTCGTACCGACACAAATGACGCGAACGTCGAGGTAGACCTTGATTACAGGAAAATGTGAGTGAAGTAGACAAGAAAATTATAATGAAAGATCGTAAAGTGAAGCTCCGTGAGATTGCTGAGATGACACAGATATCATATGGAGTGTATTTACTATCTTCGAGACATGAAAAAAGGTTTTTTGTCAAGAAGATTACCGCGATTATGTGGAACAAAACAGCAACAAGTCGATGATTCAAAAGCATTTATCGCTATTTACTCGCAACAAAAAGATTTCTTGCGTCGTACGTACCATGACGAAAATGGATACACCACACACTCGAGTCAAGTGGCGTCATCTGAGTGGCGAGCTGGCGACGTCAGAAGCGTAAACGAGAGTCAGTGGCAGTCTGTTTTGGGATACGGATGGTCGTGATTTTCTGACTACCTCGAAAAGGTAAATCGATCAACGGTGATATATTGACTTGCTGGTGCGTTTGAGGAAATCGCAAAAAAAAAAAAAAAGCACCGCACGGTCTCGGGACTATTGATCCATGTGTTGAGTTGATGGTCTCGAACACGAGGCTAGCGTTTTCGTTGACCCTGACTACCACTAATTGTGATGTGATTTTTATCACTCTGAGAACAACACGAGGACATTGGCGACGAACCTCTAATTTTGTGTCGGTCAAGTGACGAGGACAGCACCTGAGCTGGCATCCATTCTTCAAATTTACACCACAGAACGGGAGGAGTGGACCTTAAACAGATTAATGTGTGCAGCCCCTCTATGCGAGACTAGAGGCATCGAACCTCTGACTCTACAGAAACAATGCCGACGTGCGACCATGCCCATTTCGCTACCATCGTCCTGCTGCCATTAAACAAAAATTATAATGGGATTGATGCAAGTTAAATCAGTCTCGGCTTCAAGTCCTCGATTGATGGGGGTGTGGAAGTGAGAAGTAGAATGCGAGCTCAGTGTCGTCCTCTTCACTTGACTGAGGTTCAAATTGAGTCTGTCACAATAGTCCGCAATTTGCTTCTCATAATGATGTTATTAAAAAAATCAATAAAGAAAGCAAAATCTGCCTCTACAATTAGTATCTGTACAAAAAAAGCCTAAAATTACAGCTGTATTGAAAATTATTCTTGCGATTACACCACACACACACACACACACGCACACGCACACACACACACACGCACACACACGCACACACACAACAGCACACACACACACACACGCACACACACACACCATGTTGCTGTGACATTTGTAAATATCAATGAATTAAAGGCTGGAATAAAAGCTATATAATCCCACCTGTATGTGTCATGTTTCCCTCGATAAACACAACTGACCATTTGTCCGTAAAATCGAAAATGTAAAATTGTGACTGCTATGACTTTTTGATACATATTTGCGCCAGTTTGCATAAACGATTGATTTGTGTGCCCCAAGTAGTCACAACGATTTTGTGTGGATTTCCCTCTCGTGCGTATATGTAACCAACCAATTTGTAACGAGTTCAATTAGAATTCGCTCCCGATCATTGAAGCCCATCCTCTTTGAATGCTACCCAAAATATAAATGATTTTGTCTTCCTCTTTCCATATGGAAGCACGAGTCTAGATTTGCAGTTCCGAGAGAGAGTAGTTGACATTGCTAATTCATCTCAAGAACTCTCCATGTACGGTAATTATTCAATATAATAAATTTAACGTTTTTTTGGGAAATATGATCAGAAATATATTAAATTCTTGCTTGTCAAGTATATAAGATTTTAGAGAATTTTTCACGTTCGTTGTTTTTTTAAATGAAACTACGTATTGAAAAAAATTAGCACTTAAGAATTTATTGAAAACCATAGATTATAGAGTTAAATCAAAAATAAATTTAAAAAAATATTAGGTTTTATTTCACCAAGAAACATTGAAAAAAATATGAATTGTGATTGAAATTGTTATTGTGGTAGTTGTCGAAGATGGTGTAAATATAATAGTCAAACATCGCTTCGATTTTTTAAAGTGGCATCTCTGAATTCACATTTTGTGTTTGTTATGAAACGATTAAAAATTTTCTTGTACTAATCGATCATTCCCATTTTTCCTTCAATGAAATAAATATCAGAAAACAGTTCTCTAACCATCTTTGCAATACATATATCTATTGTAATTGACTGAAAGTGACTTCTGCAAGTGCCCTACAATTACGTCATAATATTCTCCTCCGGAAATAAGTATATCAGGAATTTTTAAATTTGGTGTTTGTAGAAATTTTAGTAAAGCATAAAGATTTCTGTGCACACTCGCGCAACGATAAAAAAAAAAAAAAAAACACACACACACACACTAAAAAAATCCTTCGTTTCTGCAAAACATTGAAGAAACTCCTATGCACTACAGTATCAAATATTTATTATAATTGTAGCCCGTGGGAGCTCGCGGCCTACTTTATTCGGCTGAACCTTTCAGTGGCGTCAGGACCTTAAAAATCTGTCGTGCAGCTGAGATAGGATACGATGCACGTTAAATCTGCCGAGGCTTAATGTCCTCATGTTGAGATGGTGTAGCAGTTAGGAAAGTTGGGTACCATCTCAAATGTCGTCTTCGTCACTTGATATTGACTCAAAGGTCTGTCGTCAATCACGCTCGTGTTTCTTTTTAGTACGATCTAAATAAACAATCAGTCAATAAAATATGAATCGAAAATGTAACTAATTTACAGAAAGTTTAATTTAATTAAGCTATATGTACGAAATTTCTTAAATAAATTCAAATTAAAAATTTATTCTTAGTAATGCGTTGTGAAGAACAGATTTCGTTACGAAAGGGACTCTTTTTCTTTGCAATCATTTAATTAGAATTTGTTTTAATTTAATTTATTACATAGCGTGATTTTTTACAAAATGTTTTTGTTGCCTATTAATGGCAAGTCAATATCAAAATCACTTGATCCCAAAATATTCTAAGAAAGAGGCCAAATTAAAGAGGTAATTCGAAAATCTTGAAGCAAAAATGGATGCTTCACAACAATCTTAAAATTTCGAATAGCTTCATTCAAAATATTTCGTGATTCCTGAATACTTATGATTCCCGATAAGATAATACATTAATCGACAGGTAAATAAAATACTTAATTCTTATGTGTGTGTTATATTTCAATCTAATAAAAATATTTAGGAGAAACTTTTTTTAAGAATTGTTTCTGAAAATTAAGTTCATTGCTGGGGAAAGCAGGCGTCAAATATATATACGCAAAAACTTTACGATGGAATTTTGAAAAGTAATCAGCTATGACTACTAATGTTTGACAAAAACATTAACTCCTTTGGAGGCTAATAAACAATCATACCCTAATTATTATAAATATTTAGTTTTGTCTTTTAATGAATATTAAAATAATATTCGTTTGAATATCAATGAGCTGATTTTAAATAAATTTTATTTAAGATTAATTATCAATAAATGTGGGTGTGATATCGTTTTTCCAGTTTCTGTAATTTTATAAGCTATTTATATAACTTTATATGCTATTTAAAAACTTAAAAACTTTAAATTCTGTTTCCTAAGTTTGAAAAACCTTGTCTTATTTAATGATATTGTACATCTTTGCACTTTTCTGATTAATAGGAACTCTATTTTGTACCAAATGTAATTGTTGGTGAGATTGCATACAAATAATTGATCAATATACATGCTAATTCGCATTATTATCATTAAATAAATATTTTGTCAACTGTGGTAATCCATTAACAGAAAATTACTCCAAATTCTTTTGTTATAAAAAGGAATGGAATCAAATGTTGACACTTTAACAAATAGTATTTAAATTTTTAACAAAATTTTTCATACATCCACAGTTTTACTTCCGAGTAATAAAAATAATTCTCATGAGAAACAATAAAACAGAAATATATATTTTTCGAAATAAAAAATGCTTTGATGTCTCGTCATAGATAATTCATACAAATATATATGAATTGTAGAAAATATTAAATCACACGGGCTTATAGGTATCTAATATAAAAAGTATCAATTTGTGGCATCGTTCATACGAGCTTGCACCAGTAATGTGAACTTAATTTTGAAATAATTCGAGATAAAAACCAACGTTTTTATATGGTGGCAAAGTTTATTAAAAAAGTATTGAAATATTAGTTAAAACTGGTCGCAAATATCTAAATATTGCATTGTTAGGCAAGTAAGAACGGTTCCCAAAATTTCAAAGCTCTACCCTTGATGGAAAGTGGGTAAATTAACGATAGAAAATTGTATGACATACAGACAATTGTATACACACAGACTGACACACACCAAGTGAAATACATAAAAACGTTGAAACTAACTAAAATTAATTAATTCATCCGGTAAATTAAATGGCTGGAATGCAGTTTAACTCAACCACCCTTGGCGATAAGAATTATTTGACGGTATTTTGCCAAATGTGGCTACCCTATTCCGTTTTTAGCCCATGTGATTGGGCTAAACTGTATTATTAAAGAAAATATTAGTTAAAACTTGTCGCAAATGTCTAAATATTGCATTGTTAGGCGAGTAAGAACGATTCCCAAAGTTTCAGAGCTCTAGCTTGAGGGGAAGTTGGTTAAATTAACAATCGAAAATTTGATGACACACACACCAAGTGAAATACATGAAAACGTTTTAAAATATAGCATAACAATGAAAAATATAACGTACTTTTTTTCTCATTGGAATAAAATAAACTTTCAAAAAAGAAAGAACTTTTTAAAATTGTCTATTAAGGATTTGCCTTTATTTTTATGTAATCAGGATCCCAAGAAATGGTTAAGCATGGGATACAATTTTTTATAATTTATGACAATTATAAGGCCGTCGTTTTTGTCTCGAGACTTTCAAACGATTTATTTTTCTAAATTTAGCTTCCTTCCTCACATATTTTGGTGCCAGTTTTGATATTTGACTGAATTGCCGTTACTTTGTATAGCCTTCCATTATTATTATTTTTTAAATTCCATGCACAATTCTTTGCATATTCGTTTCTTTATTTCCATTCCATACAGAATTTTTTGCATAGCATTAAATCCGTAGAAGATCTGAACATGTTACTTACCAAGCATTTTGGTCCAAGTCCGAAAATCTTTGCTCATTATTGAGTAAATTGGATGGTAAATTCGCGATAAAAAATTTGCAAACTTAAACGGGATTTTTGTATTTTAATCTCAACAATTTAAGAAAACATTTATTGAGCTTCCTATAAAGCGGCTAGTATTTTAGCTAGTTTAAAACATTAAAAATATCCTTGAAATACCTCAAATACGCATTTTCGATATAAAATTAATGAAATTACACACGCGCACGCACGCACACGCACATATACGGAAATGTAACTGGATTTAATATAAGATAAAATACGTACCCATAAAAGTAATTTGTTGCCTGCAATTATACTACACTTACATCTACTTTGCAATAAATAGAAGAATAAAACTCGAGCGCAGAAGGGAAAATTTTTGTTTTAGAAATCAATATCCAAGTGCAAAATCAAGGACAAGTTTACAAAGAACAGCTGTAGGTCAAGGTTTTTAAATCACAGCGCTAATTTCCTGATGACAAAGTGCTGCGTGTTTATCTGTTTATTTCCGTGTTCTTGAAACAGATTTGTTTCATTTTCCGCACCCTCCCCCAATAACGTTTTGCTATTTTTAGATACCCTGCGTTACTAAAATTACTAACTTTCAAAAAGTTGTTTTAAAATAGTTAATAAACTTTTAGTGAACTTCAAATTCACTCATTTATTGAAAAAAATATTCAACAAAACTGAATCTTGTTTAGCTTAGTAAAAACTACGGATAAGTATGTTTGATTATTTAATTGCATTTGTGTATATGTAAATTTCATCTTTCTCTGTGCGTGTTTGTGTCATTCGAATAATTTTCTGAAAATAATTTCTTTTCGTTTTCAATATTAAATTTTTTATTCATAATTTTAAACGGTTGAACAGCTTGAACAAAGCTTTTACCCGTAGTTTTGTAAGCCAAATAACGGCCTTTCTGTACGCTGAAGATGTTTCTGTGATTCTGCCTAAAAGCTAAAAAAATTTCTGAAATAGATATTGAAAGAATATTGTGCTACAACCAAAGAATAAGTGATTTGATTATAAACTTGCCACGTTTACTACGAGGGTCAGTCAAACTGTAAAGTGAATTTTCAGATGACATCTTTATTTTCTTATGAAGAATTGTATATGCAGTCCGAGAAAAAAGTATAACGTCGTAAAAGTAGTTGACATAAGACAACAAATATGTATCATACTTTTTAAGAAATGCAAGGATACTTCGTCATATAATGAAATCACTGTAAAAATGGACTTGCGTATTGTTACATTATGTAAAATTTTATAATAAAGTAGAGAAATTACCATGCATTGGTAGTTGGAAAAAAGTAAGAGTCGATATATCATTTATTCTTTAATAAGTGATATGTGAATCACTTTTTTCAATTACGTGTATTAATCGTATATTCATAGAATCAGATAGCGCTTGGTAGGTGTCACAGTCAATGTTGATCCAGTAATCTTTAAATGCGGTTTTTACATTGAACTTGCTGTTGTACTATCGCCCATTATTGTAAACATCTCGAATCAGATTGCTCAAAAGGGATTCAGGTCGGTACTACGAAATGGCAATTGAAGATTTTTTAACTCGTTCGATTTCATCCAGAAATTTATGGAGCACGAAACATACACTGTTACATTGTCTTGTTGAAATGTCTAGTCATCGGATGCAATCATTGGTAACGAACTATCTGCCAGCATGTCTTGAAATAAACCTGATTTAATATTATTGTCTCCCACAACAAATGCAACTCAAACCATGAGAGACCCTCCACCGAATTGACGTTTTGTAAAAAGGCGGTGTTCTTTACGCATTTCGTCTTAATTAAAATCCGTCTGGTCTATCTAAATTAAACTTTTTTTCGTCCAAAAATATCATGTCATTGTAGTTGGCATCAGCCGTTAAATGTTTTCGTGCAAAATTTGAACGGGAGTCAGTATGCTGCTTAGAAAGTTATTTTTTCAAATTCTTGAACACAATACTCTAAAAAGAATGTATCTTATTGTCTGACAGGTTCAGGACAACTGCATTTCGTCTTTAATTCTGCATTTCTGTTTTCCTTTTCTTTCTTTCTTTTTTTTTTTTTTTGCTTGCAGGCGAGCGTTTTTGAATCTGCTTCTCTCTCCTTTAAGAAATTATTTTCGATCTTGCTTTTGTGTGCCACAGCAGCTTGGATTAATGAGAAAGTGATTAACTACAGCCATCCAACTTCCAATTTTTGGGAAATTTCAGCCCCACTGTATACAGTATATTTAAAAGTCAGTATCTTGCCTTGTTCAGTTCTTGATAAATGAAATCTTTTATACACTGCTTTAAAATACACAAGAATAAAACAATTTATCTAAAACTCATGCATTTTTTCAAGAATTGGAGAGTAATCAGTTTATTTTGGTGGATGCCCGCCGGTTTGATTCCCTCCGACTCCAGAAAATGCGTTATGTCGGAATATTCCTCGATGGTGCGTTCATATATGTGATTTTTCCCCACCGCAGCTAAATTGAACAGTAGTAGATACTTCTAATGACAAGTCGAACGACTGCGGTAGTCTATTGGTCATGGTCGTGAACTCGTTTCCGGCGTTGTTTCGTCAAATCATGGGTTCAATTTTTGATGCTACTAAACAACCACCTGGTAGTTATGCTTATGCTCGTTAAATGTATCAAGTCTCCTAGTTCAGTTGGCCTGGTGTGGGAATTTGAAGAATGCGGTGCCAGCTCAGGAGTCATCCTTGTCACTAGACCGAGGTTCTAAATTGCGAAGTTTAGCTGCCAATAGCGCTTGCGTGACTTCTGAATGCGAAAGTAGGATTTTGATAAATAATCAAAATCCTACTTTCATGTCCCTCCAACTATATTCGTGGTGATGTCAACCGCACCCACTCTTCGTTCATTTCAGCGAAAACACTAGATTGCCTTTAGTTTATTTATTCTTTTCTTAAGGATGTTTTAAGCGTAATGTTTGGCTAGGTGCTCCAAATTCGAAACAATATTATAGTTAGAAAGGTTCTATGAACTTAGTATAACATTTTAACTTCGCTATTTCATATAGAGCGACATATTTCATTATTCTTCTCAATTCTGAATGAATCCATTAATTTTTTTCTTTTGAAAAACATGTCTTTATTTCACCTTCTATACTGTAATGCTACATGAGTTTTTCGTAGTGCATGTGAAAAGGAAAAATTACGTATGCATGGAATTTTTCTAAATTTTAAAAATGAAGTATAAATAAACCATCACACGAATTTATATAAAAATTGAAGCATTTTTTCTTCTGCAAATGTGTTTAGCTTATTTCTTGGCTAAGACTGCAACTAAATGAGATATTGATTTCTCAGTTAATATCCCCAAATCCTTTTATGAGAAAAAAGCTGAAGAAAATGTTGTCTCACTCTAGAACAATTTGTACATTCAATCATCTCATTCTGTGCTGACAAAGAAGTTCCCTCCCGACTATTCCACATTGACTGTCATGTCATCATTTTTTATACAAGTTTTAAAATCACTCAATTTCTTTCTTGTCATGTAATTTTAAAGTGCACCTCAACGGATTTAACTTGCACCTTTCTAAATTTTACGAATGTAGTTCTGGTGGTGAGCAAAGTGTTGAACATCTTATTCTTTGTTGTTTAAAGTTAAGGAAAGAAAACGCTTCAAAGTCAAACTACATACTCTCAAAATCAACTAGACTCCAAATATTTTACAACTTACTTCCAATAAAGTAGGGTTCACTTTATTTTGTATTATCACTGTTTCGATTTTTTCGATTATGTTCAATGTGATACTTGTGGTTCATGGGAATTGTTTTAAATTATTTCAATTAAAAAATATTTTTAGAGTTTGGATCAGGATTTTTCATATCAAATGGAAAAAGATCTGTTCTCCCGTGAGATTACCCTCATGAAAAATAGATGAGGGCTCGAAATATTCACGTGATGTGATGTGGAAATAAAATATTGAGGAACCACCTTGGATATTGTCCCCATCATTTGATTTGTACATAAGAAGTACGAGAGCAATCGATAACAGCTATAGAACTGCATAGTCGAAACTAAACCAAGAACCAAAGATCAATTTTTATAGTAACAAAATAATTATTCTTCATTTTCATTGGTCAAGTAGTTCTTATTTTGGGAAAAATTAATATACACCGCAAAAAAGTTTGTTTATAAATATTTGTTGGCCCATACAAGCTTACATTTCATTATTTAGCAACGATTTATAAATATTTCTATCAATAGGTTATAAAATTGAAATTTTAGAGTTATCTTCATTAAGTCTACTGCAATGGTTCATGATATTTTGCAAAAGTTCAGACTATTTCAAAAAAAGTGGAAGAAAATTTGAGCTATTTAACAGGAATTGTGGCTCTATTATCTGTAAGTCAGAAAAAGGTTTCTTGATGACAAGTGTCCCATTATTTATCTTGTTATCATATACAATCTGGAGACTAGTGCTATACTCTGCATTTTTTCAATAATTAGAAAAATTGTCTTCATTCCTTATTTTAAGTTGGCTTAAAATAAAATAAATTGCTAGTGAAGAGATAAAAACACGATCATAACAAGTGGCGCAAATCCTTCTTCATTTTACTTCAAAGAATTGTTGAAAAGACTTTTACATATGATCTCAAGAGTCCATGCTAAACTTTTTAAATTTCATTTGATATTCATTTGGAAACAATACAATTATCTTGCAACGATCTATTAATATTACATTCTTAACCTTGAAAATGAGATTATCTCATTTTTGAAAATTCTAATCAAATTTTATTTGAGTAAAAGCGTTCTCTTCTCACAGATGAATATAAAACTCCACATACATTTTATAAAAGTTTTTTAGTATGATTTTTTTTGATGAAGAAAGAGAAAATGAATAAATATAACGATCTTTGAAGAATTCTATAGGAAATAATTGTCTGAAGCATAGACCATGATGTAATGTGACGTAATATGTGTCAAATCTGTGCACAGTAGAGTGGAAATTATAGCGAATGAACGAAAAAGCTAAACACATTCATTGTTGCGTGATTAAAATTTGCTTAAAATGCACTAATTAATATTTTCCTCTGTTCTCTTTTTAAAAAGAAGGCCAAATGTTCATTCCTCATACCATATAAATACTGTGTTGTTTGGACGAATTAGATATTTGAATGAAACGATTTTTGAAAAATCCGAAATTGACCGATGGTTAATTAATTTACACACTCGAAATAAATTTAGTATTCTTTAAAAAAAAAAAAAAAAAAAAAAAAGATTTTTTTAAAAAAAACATTAAAGAAAGTTAATTAAAAAAAACCCTGTAATTTGAAGAAAATAGAATAAAAAAAGAGAGGTTTTTAATTAATTGGAAATAAACGAAAAAGTAGGTGCACAGCAGCTGAAATATAAAGTCGGGAATTAAAACCCAAAGACTGTAAATTACTAAGCCACCACACATCATATGGCACATTACGGAGGAACGAAAAAACGCAGAAAATGTGACTATGTTGTATAAAAAGTTAAAACAATGTTTCGAGATTTTAAGATTTGACAATATTGTAATGATGTGTCGAAAAAAGGATGATCAGTATCAAGCATGGGCTGTTGCAAAAATTTGGAAGGTTTTGTTGAAAATATTGTTTATTATTAAGAAGTTCAATTACCTTTCGGATATCACTATTAGTGATTCACTCGAAACAATATACAACAAAGAACAATAAAAATAAATATTTCTAAATAAATAAATGAAACTGCATTCTGTTTCAAAGAAATGAATTGATATTGTCGTGAATCTTGCAAGCACCAATGTCGCAGAGATATTTGTCTACAGGACGGGAGTTCAAGGGTTTCAAACCAAGAGCTGACAATATTAAAACAAGTTAACGTTTTGTTTAATTGTTTTCTATTATAATTTTTATGAAATCTTCCAAATTTTTTTCCTTAAGTTATCAAAACAATGTTCTGGAACATCCTAATATAATATATAAACCCATCGAAATTTTTAGTCTGAGAGAGTTCTCAGCCAAGTGTACCTACCATTAGTCTGTTAATAAATTACGCTATTCACATATATGTTATAAGTTCAATTCAACCTGCTCCAACATCTATTTGACAATATAAAGATCTTCAAGAAACTCTGCGAACATAAAAACAGAAACAACGAAAGACAGTGATATAGTATGATATAAGATGCGCCAGAATTATGTGTAGTTTTCTTTTTTTGTTTAGTTTAGTTTTATTAACGTCGCACTAAAAGCAACACAGGGCTATTGGAGACGGACCTCATAATTTTGAGCCTCGGTCAAGTGACGAGGACGACATCTGAGCTGGCACCCCCTCTCCTAACTTTCACACCGCTCCAACGGGAGGACTTTGGGCCACGACAGATTTAACGTGCATCAGAGAATTATTTGCAGACAAAATCTGCTGCATCAGTCATTTTAACATTATATATTTTTTAAAAAAATCTAAAGTGAATTTCGAAAAAATCACTTCGAAATGAATATTTTCTTCACCTATATTTTCCGCATGCCAAACTTCGTGTTATGTTTTTATGAATTAATCATACGTTTTTTTTTTGTTATAAGCACACTATTTTCGGTGCTAGTTACATAAAAATCTATAACTTAAACTAATATACACTTTTATCCATCATCACCTCATTCAATTTTTAGAAAACAGCTAAAATTAATATGATATTCCAAAAAAAAAAAAATTTACCATTTTACGAAATAATTAACTAGTTAACAAACCTTGCAATGTGTGTGTTATCCATTTTCTACAAATATCGTCTGATTCATACTCAAGTATTTAACATATATTTTTAAATAATGTTATAAATATCCTCATTATTTAATGAGAACATCAATAAATTGATAAAGTAGCACGTCTTCAAATTTCTAGAACATTCTACTTGAGTATCTGATATCCTTCAAAATTAAAATTGATATATTGAACAAAACTCAGTACACTTTTTAAACGATCTTCTAAAACTGAAATAGATTTTTTTCCCCATGAAATTTCAGAAACTCACCTGTTAAGTTGTTTTAATATTTTCAATAATAAAATTTTCAGAGAGAGTTTCAGGTTTTTTGAAAATGCATGTAATGAGGTTATCATAATGTCATCTGTGCGACATTTTATTTACTAAACTGGTGAAAGTAGTCTGTACAAACAACCTATGAACTTTCTATGGTTTAATATATTTAAATATATTCTAGAAAGTGTGCATGGAATATGACGCAAATGCTTGAATTGCGATTATTTTCTTTCGCGTAATTTAAGTTTTAAAACATGGGAAATGTAAGGCGATTTATTTAAGCTCTATTAATTTTTCTTTTATTTAATTTTCTATTCCATTATGTTTAACAAACAAAGTTTTGTGTTTTTTTTTTTTTTTTTTTTTTTTTTAAAGATGTTACGTATATATATTTGGTACAGTAAAAAATATCAATAAAGAATCTACTATTAAATCCTTAAAATGCACATCTCTTTTCAAATCTAAATGAAGCTCTTAAATTTATAAAACAGTTGAACTTATAATCTACAACTTAAATAACTTTACCCTTGAAAACTTAATTTTAATGAATAAAAGGAAAACTGATAAGCAGTGAAAAGCGTATTTTACCCTCTCGCTCACCTGGATCTCATATGAGGGTCCTACAATAATTCAAAGAAACAGTAATTTAAAATAATTTTTCTTTCAATGTTTTCGCTTGAGTAACACCTCTTATTCATTTAAGCCTCAAATGAGGTCTCAAATTGTTTTAGTACATCATAACAGCTGGCAGCAACAGTCTTGAAAAATTGAAGTCTTTGATTTTGTGAAAGAAGTGATTACAGAAATAACACAATTTGTTTGTTACTGTGATATACGTCTAAATGAGGTAAGGGCAGTTTCGTAATTTCATAAGGGAAACGTTGGAGCTAGCAAGAAAAACGTGTTATCGAAATTCTAAGACCTGCATCAATCGAAATGTATAATAAAAATATAGGTGGAATAGATCTCATGGATTCATTATTAGATATTAGATATAGACATAAGCTACAACAAAAACGAATACTTTGAATTTTTCGTGGTACTTTCGAATTTTTCACCATATGCTAAATTTTTGAGTAGTTAATTATTGGATCTTATGGAAATTAGATCCTGAAAGTGAATCCTTGGATTTATTAGATTTAAATCACTCATTGCATTTTCCCTTATTTTAAAAGGTATTTCGACTCAGAGGAAAAAGAAAGGCAAACTAAATATATTGTGAGATCCACAAACACAGAAACGCTTAAAAGTGCAAGCTCCTGCTGAATTGAGAAGAGATGGTGGTGAGCATTATCCGGTTAAAATTGAGGGGAAATATGCTGCCAAGTGCCAATTACCCGGCTGGCCCAGGAAAACTAGATACATATGTGCTCGTTTCAAGGAAGCAGTATGTCCTGAATGCGTCCAGGTTTTTCACTCAAGATAATTTTCCTAATATATCTGTAATTTCATTGTAATAAGCAATAATTGCTGAAATATTCTTTAGAATATTATAATAAATATTAAAAATTAGCTTAAATGTGTCATCTCTCTGTTTCCATTCATTTTTCTGAATAAGCATGTTTGCAACCTTTTAAACTTTCAAGCCTCATATGAAGATCCCCAAATTTACCTTAATGGTATCAAGTTGAACAAATAATTCTTTTCCTACAGAATTCAAAACAAGAATTTAACTATATTAATTCATAGAAGGATTTTTTTTTCTTTGCTTTTTTCATAACTCGTGAGCGAGATGGTTAAAGTTCAAATTGAAAATTATCGAACCGGAAATTAGCGATGAAAATCAGTGAATATTGGAACTAAAAATATTTATTTAAGGCATAAGTAAGGCATGACAAAATGATGGAAACAAAATATTTTATTTTGATTTCAATTAATATCGAACTAAATGCTGCACGAGAATGATTGGCGACGGATTTTGTAAATGTGAGCTTTTGTGAAGTGACGAGAGCTACTTATGAAGAATAGTATTTCCCTCTTCTAAATTCCGCACCATGCCATGTGAAAACTTTGAAGTGCAGTTTGTGCAGAAGTTTCCAGAATCCCACGAAGGGCTTTTGATACGAGGGCTGTTCAAAAAGTACCCGTATTAGGAAAATTAAATGGGTATTAGG
This sequence comes from Nephila pilipes, assembly GCA_019974015.1. Classification (NCBI taxonomy): domain Eukaryota; kingdom Metazoa; phylum Arthropoda; class Arachnida; order Araneae; family Nephilidae; genus Nephila; species Nephila pilipes. The sequence goes on along the minus strand of BMAW01104423.1, from coordinate 1,320,814 downwards.
AATGTGAATGGGTTTCATCCTGCAGTATTGTTCACAAATCTTTTTTCCTTTTCCGGCGCAGTTCTGGAGAAAAGCATCTCATAAACTCGTTTCCATAACTTTTCGTTCTATGAGACCGTCTTCGCCAATTGTGGAGCAAATTCACCGGAAACAAACTGTTATTTTGACAGTTGCTCTGTTTCTGATGTGTAATGATGAACCTAGGTCATACAGACAGCGACAATTGGACGTTGCAGCAATCAAATTTTGATAGCAAATGGCTTCGAAATCAGAACTAACCTATGAATCAGTCTCAAATTTGGTTTGGATTCGTTTAACACATGGCAACTTACAATGGTAACACCATTAGCCTGAGAAAAGTCCTCTGTCGTCAAAAAAAGCAACACATAGAAAACACTCCCTGTAGATGGTCTACCTATATTTCTCCATTCTTAGCATTTCATTTTTTCATTTCATCCCTTGCTTTTTCCTTTTTTGCATTTACAAAGTTTTGTCTTGATCGTGGATATGTATTTCTTTCGTACATTAAAAGTTTTTTAAAGTGTCTTTTTTGATAAATTAAGAGTGTTAAGAAGGAATGGGTAATTCTTGGCACCCATTGACCGACAATAAAATCTATTAAACCTTAGCTCATGACCTTAGGGCTATTACGGCGCCATAGAAGTAAAAACTCACTCCCAAAATAAGTGATAACAAATATAATATAGCGTGTTTTTGGAGTGAAGAAGAAATTCATTTGAAATCAAAGAGGAAATTTTTCTCTAAAAGGAGCGTATTTTCGAGATTTTATGGCATGTTACATTTTTATGTAACAGTATGAAAGTTTGAGCTATTGATGACGGAAAATATGTTTTAATTGTCCAACAAAAATTCAAGACTTTGTCATGTGCAAACTACTATATTCGATACTTGAGGATTGTCGGTGCATATTAGCTATTCATTGATCAAATATATCCCTCCAAAAAATGGCGGTGGTTAAAACGTGCAAAAAAAAGTAGGAATTGTTAAAATGTATACATACATCCACACATATACTGAAGTATGCATATACAAAAAATCCCTAATTATTTACAATTTCCCAATTTTAAACCAAACAAAAAGGAAATTTATTTGAATTATAAAATAGTTGAGAGTCATTCTAGCTCTTTGATGATAGTTTCTAGAAATTCAAAAGCTGGACTTCGGTATGTGAACGTATTAGATATGATTTTGACTTCATAAATTATGAGTTCAATGAGGAAATTGAGTTTTTTCAGAGAGCTGTTGGCACTTGTGCATTATTACCAATTATCCTACATTTAAGGGCACTTCCAAAAGTGCAATGCTTTTAAAAATCACATTATGACGTTTTGGCATTTTTGAGTATTACTCATCAAAAGGTTTGGAAAACCATCAAAATCCGATTCAAGAATGTCATTCTGAGAATGGGAGGATGAGCGAAAAATCAAAATGTGTTAAAGAACATGTGTATCTGATATAACTTCGATAAAAATGGAAGCGACTTTTTCTTTTCTAGAAACTGTGAGGCGGGGACCACCCAGTCATTACGACTTGCATTCCTCGTCTGCGGGCCTATCAACAGCAAAAACGGGCCAACCACATGGATTTCTCGATGAAAGGTGTTTTTATCTCTACCCCTTTAAACTATATTTGTCGAGAAGGTCGACTTTTTTCTTCTTCTTGTCGCAGGCACTTAGTGAGATGGTAAGGTGTAACCTTGAAGATAAATAAAAAGTATTTTTGGGTCCTCCTAGCCTTGTAGCCCTCTTCTGTCTGAGGTTTGGTGGAGATCCAACTCTTTTTTCCTCTCGCACTATCTAGATTTTGCCAAAGAAGATCTTTCTTCTTGCACTACGTCGTTTAATCAATTTATCTTCCCCGGTATTACGAGGGATAAATTGAACAGTGGAAGGTCTTTTTGTTGCTGTAACCGTGTGATATTTTTTCTCTAATCCCCCTACCTGTAGATAGGGAGAGAGAGGAATGATTTCGCAGCAAAACTTGAATTAGTAATCCATTGCATAATAGCGAAATGTATTTTTATGCGTTCTCTCTTTTAAAAAAAATTCATTTCAGTTTCTTCGTCTTTGAATTGTTGGAGATGGAGATGGATTTCTTAAAGATTTCTTGAGGAAATATGAAAAGTTTTAAAGGAAGGAATTTAGATCTAGAAGCTGATATGTAGAATATATTAATAAATAAAGGAGAAGATATCGAAAGCATATTTTAGAAGTTCTCCTAAAATTAGAGAATACATAAACTTTAAATGCAATTTTTAAAAACAGGTTATAAATTAATGCAATTGATGAAAGTGAAAACTTGTTAATTTAAAATTTCTTTTCATTTATATTGAAATGACTATTATCTTTTGTTATAACTGTCTTGAAAATGAAAAAAAAAAAAAAAAAAAGAATACCATTAAGGAACTATTATTTTGCTCTCATTCACATAAAGTAATTAGGTTAGAATCAATTCGTTCTAATTTTACTACAAGAAATATATGTGGAGAGTCTTACATTTTATTCTAAAAATAATATAAAAAATTAGAAAACCCTTAGTTGATTTTTAGTTACATAACATTTTTTCATTTGTAAGAAATAGTTTGAGTTTGTACCTTAAGACTTTTGTTTAATTCAATAGATATATTAATCTCTTTTTAGGATGAAAAAAAATTTCTCCTATCATCCATTTTATTTTGTAGAGTAAAATATATATTACGAAAAAGATTTAAAAAATATTCGATTATTCATCCTTTCTTCGATTTGTTTTGGCTAAATTTTACCTTTTAATCATTTGCATTTTTAAAGTTAAGAATTGTGTTCATGTACTGTATGAATTGCATTTTTCATCGGTCTGAAAATACTTTAAAAGTCATTTCACGCATCTGTATATTTTTTACCCTTTTGCTTCACAAATATTTTTTGTTACTAATTTAAAAATTGAGCGTTTGCTCATTTCATCTTTCCTTTTATTATTTTTTTTTGAGAGTATAATCTTTATATATGGAATATGACTTTCGAATGCTGGTACTTATTTTCAGTTATGAAGTCTGAAAATGTGTAGAACTCATCAATTAAAACGCTCCTTTTATTAATTTATTTTTATTTATCTATTTTTTGTTTTTAATTATTTATGATTTTCTTAATCTTCTCTTAAATATTCAAATTTGAAACTAAATAACATGGTTAACATTAAACACTGATGAATAAATGTAATTGATAATTCTTTCTCTCTGTTCTAAAATTAAAATTTATATCTAGAATGTTTTACCTCATCATCATGAAAGTCTTAAAAATATTTCGAATTCGCAATCAAAACTAACTAAAAATGCGAAAAAGGGTGGACTTTGTTTGATATTTCCAAAATTTGATAATTCATAATATTTGTTTTTCATTTTTTAATAGTCATACATCGAAAGTTAATTTTATATGGTTGGATCGTCGCTTCGTTCTTTTGGTGCGCATTATAGAGCACAAGTAATTTATAAAAATTTTATATTATCCATTTCACCAATGATTTTTTTACAATAAGCAATGTTTAAGACAAAAATATATTTTTAATGCATCATATATTTATACAGTATTACCAAATGCAGATTCTTAAAAAAATTTTAAGTACTTTTTTTAAAAAAAAAAAGCAAATGAATTGTATATTCTATTATTGCTTTCATAAGAAACAAAAAGAAAAACCAATAATGTGTATGTAGTGGTTATAATGCGAAAATTAACACAACAATATATTCGTATCACCAATGCAGATTCTCAAAGTTTTGCTCAGAAATTTCGTTAAAAAGTAAGCTATCTTTACATGTTTTATTATATTTCTCGCAGTAGAAACATTAAAAAATCGGTATTACGCGAGTAGTGGATTAAATTTAAAAATTCATGCATGCAGATTCTTAACATTAAAACAAAAAATTAATGCAGATTCTTAACATTATGCCAAGAATAAACTTTTAAAAATTTACTTATTTCTTAATAATTGTAATACATTTCTCGTATAAAATTATTAGCAATGAGTGAATTGTGGTTTTAGTGTAAAGATTTATACAGAGTAAACATTCATATTTCCAAATACAGAGATTCTCAAACTTTTTCCAAGTAGTTTTTTATTATATTTCTCGCATCGGGAACTTCGAAAAATGGAATATGTGTGAAAAATTATGGAAAAAATATTCGTATCACCGAATGTAGATTCTTGAAATTTGGCCAAGTAGTTTTTTTTTTTAAAGTAACTTAGCTTTATGGTTTATTATTACTTTTATAAGAAATGCCATAAAATTGGAAATGCGTGAGTGGCGTTTTTAATGTGAGCGTTTATATTATTTATTCTTCGACACAGAATAAAATAGACTTGCCCTTCAAACAAATCGGTGTTTTTCGAGGTGTGAAAGGGCATATTAAATGAAGACACGAGAAATATGCATTAGGTGTAAAGAGATTAAAGAGAAGCCGACTATTGTCACTGAAAATATAACTTGCGAGTATCACTGTCCCCGGAAAAAAGATTTATCAGTGCGTCGAGACTATGAAAAGCGTATCGTTGTTCGAAGCAGAAATCCTTGAGATTTGAAATCTTTGCAAACTTTATTTTCGGCAGCGCATTTTTTGCGCGTACCCTTCTAGATGACATAACTAACTGTGTTATCGTCGGTGTTAACACAATAAGATTTCTTTGGCAAGGAGATAAAAGAAAGTGATGCTTAAAAAATGCCCTTGAGGGGAAAGGGGGGGGAAGACACGGCTTACCTAAAACACTCAGAAAGGGGAAGAAGAAAAAATTAACATTGTAATTCGTATTGTAAATTTGTATTGTTTCGAAAATCAATTCTGATTGTACAGAAAGATGAACAGTTGATGGTATGATATAAAAAGAAAATATAAGATTAAGAAAGTAAGTTTTTGCTCGTTTTCACAAAAAAGAGTAAGCAAGCGAATCGTCTAGCTTAGGAATGGGGAACTCTTGTGTTAAAAAGCCTCAGAATAAGTTAATTGCTGTAAGAGAAGTTTACACTTCTAAAATTTCAATAAAATGTATTTTAAAATATGCTGTATTTTATAAAAAATATCATTTTTTTTTACATTTTAGTTTCAAAATTAAATATTATTCAGCTCTAGTAGCTACGATACTTGTTAAATAAGAGAGTTAATGCACAGTCGTCAAAAAGATAGGATACTCTTAGTAACTTTTGCCATTCTCATCACATTGTGCAAAACTGCGTCACTGTTAAGGGATCAATGGAAACTAAAGGCCGAGGAAGTAATTAATTTACTTAAGTAATATAGTTAATTAACTTCAAAAACAGAGCTTTCTCATTACGGAATCCGACTTTTTGTCAGGTTTAGGTAGGGAATGGTCAAAATAGATCTTTTAAATTCGAATAATTCCAGAGATATTCGGAAAAAATTGTTACGGAGCGTACATGAAGGGGGGGGGGGGTATGACTCCCAATAGTTGCTAGATTATTGCACTTAATATTTAGTACTCGTATACATGCACTAGATTATTTCGCGTAATATTTAGCACTCGTATACATGTACTAAATTATTTCACGCAATATTTAGTACTCGTATACAGGAACTAGATTATTTCACGTAATATTTAGTACTATATATAGGTACAGGTAATTATTTCAAGTAAACGATTCATAACATTTCTCCCTTAACGAGTATATAAACAACAAGGATACGACTCCTTAAAACTCCGAGATTCCTGATAGTAATTTCAGAATGGAATATTTCCTGACCTGTTGGAGTGAATTTCTGGAAATTCGAATAGTTTTATGTTATGGAAACATAAAAATTTAGGTGGAATTCGTATTAAAATTCACTTTTGCTCTTGTAATTATTTATGAGGATTAATATTTTTCATGGTAATATTTCTTTTTCCGATTATTCTATGTTCTTAACGTTGAAAAATAATTTTCTATGGTTTTGTGCAAACAGCTTTAAGAAGAATTCAGAAGAAACATTTTTAATCATCAAATGTTCTAGACACATTAAGGAATCCGTTATTTAAGTTCTTGTAACTCGGAAAATTTCCTGCAGAATTTTACGAAATTAAAAATGTAAGCTTATTTCATGTTGAAAAATCAGATACACGAAAAAAAAAATCCACATCTATATTGATAAATTTTTAGAAATTAATTAACTATGTTGATTAAGTCATCTGATTAATTAATTAGCACCATATTTTACTGAATTTGAATTCTTAATATTGAAGCTAGTTTTGTCCAGTTACAGTGAAAATTGTTAAGTGTTTCTCATTTTTGTTACAACTGTGCACTCTGATTATATTAGTGATGAAAGTAGAAATGTTTTCGTAAGTCTTAAATATAAGATGGCTTTAGTAGATTACTTCTAAAAATGAATTTTTATCGTTAATTAAAATTTCAAATTACAATTGAAAGTTAAATACCGTTAATGTGTTGATGGATAAAAAGAGGTATAAAAATACATGAATCAAAGTAAGAGCTTCCCCCCTCCCAAGTTTTGGATTTATTCAGAAGATGGTTGGTCACTTACTCTATGTTTGATTCAATACATACATAATTATTTTTTTAAAAAAATTATAGTAATTTATATAAACTACACACTTGTTATAAATTAAATAGATTTCATAAACAAGGAATTTAAAGTTAAACAGAAAATTCTAGGAGAATAACTCAAAATTGCTTACTTAGATGCTTTTAGATGCTTACAAAAGTGCTTTTAGATAACATAACTAATTGTGTTAGCGTCGGTGTTAACACAATAAGATTTCTTTGGCAGGATGATAAGAGAAAATGATGCTAAAAGAAAGTGATATTTAATAAAGATAAGATTGTTTTTATTTCAGTTTGGATATAATTTTCTGTTTTTCGTTTTTTTTTTGGAAAAATCAGTTGAAATGCTTCCTTTATTAAATAATTGTATGTTCTTTAACGAGTTGCATATTATAGTATCAAAATTTAGAAACATTTTCCAGTTTTTTTAAAGTATTTTTCCACTATTCAGTAATCATAAAAATCATTTTTGTTGAAACCACATCCAACTTTTTAAATACATATTTTTAGAAAAATTATAAAATATATAGGTATTGAAAATATATTTTCGTTGAATATAGAAAACCATTTTCAGAGTAAAGTTTGGTAAAAAGTGGCATGATTGAAACTTTATCCGACTGCCGTTTTCATATCATTGATATTCAAGGTTATTCAGATATGAATTCCAAATGGAATATGAATTCCGATACATTTTTCCACTTTCAATTCTATTAAATTCCTCTAAAAAGTGTCTTGCTTTCGAAAGGACAATGAAGAATTCTTAGTATATTTTATCACAAGAAAGCTGTTTCCCCCATAATATTTATACAACGAATAAAAATGTCATTTTCCATTTAAAACAAACATTTTTTTTTCATTATAGAACAAATTATTTTTCCAGACACAATGTATCTATTTCCGTATGTTGCGATATAAGTATTGTAATGTTTCTCCCCAAAAGTTGTTATTTGGACCGCTGATGGAGTAAGAAATAGTTTTTGTCGTCGTAACAGGTGACTAGTCCTTAGATTAAATTTTCATTTACCCCTCTTAAAACAATAAGAAACGTCTTCATTTTATGTTAATTTTAGGCTAGGCTTAGCTGCATGAGAACATGTTAGTTGTGTAAGTAAATTATTAACGAAAGATAAAAAATAAACTCTTAAGAATTATAGAGATGTACATTTTCAAACAAAAAACGCGATGTCCATGTTGTGTTGCATCTTTTGAGGTGACTTCTTCAGAAAAGAATTTCAGCTGGGACAAATTGGGAATATCCCACGTCAACACTGAATTGTAGATACTAAAGCACGCGTGATTGAGTCCGGCTTTGCATGTACAATTTCTAATGATCTAACTACTCAGCTCAGTTATACTTTGGGAGTTAGACCAAACTTCTTTCTTTTCTTTATTCACTTAAATTTTTTTTAGATACCCCCCTGCTGATAAATTAAATCTTCGGTTCAACTTACAGTGTTCTGGTTAGTAATTGTTACTACAGTTTGCTCAACTAGTGAAATATTAAGTTCCTTCTACCCTTTAAGGACGAAATACATTTGCATTAAGCAAAGTAATTTTATTTCCATTTTAATTCAAAGAAAACTGAATGGTTTTTTGGTAACTGTAAATATATATTTTTTACAATCGTGATAAAAACCGTCCGAAAGGGAAATTTTCTTTTAGTGAAGTTGCCTTCAGTTATTTAACAGTGATTCACTTATTCTTTGTAACATCTGTGCGCTCTCTCTTATTTTTTTGTAACGTTTTTCATTAACAAGTAAATGTTGCTAAAATCCAAACAAATCTCATAAGTGAAAAAGTCAATTTCTCTGATAAAAAGTCGTCAAATAAAATGGCGAATGGTTCTACTCTGAAGTAGGAAAATATATGTATGAGAATATACATGCATACTCGGTTGAATTCATATACAGCAGTAATTCGATCAGCAATGAATTTATGATCTTCGTAACAGAATAAAAAGTCAATAGAACATTATTTTAGTTTACAGAAAAACAACACAGATTCATTATCATATTTGACTCAACAGTCCAGTGTAGACCAAGATCTTCTGAAGATTCCTCCAAGATAGCCTACCCTTTCCCTTAGTCTATCAGTTCCTCTCTCCAATCAATTAATCCGATTCTACAGAATCAAGCCACCCAATTTCGGTATTCCTCTTTTCCGACTAGTAAAGGGCTTTGCAACAAAAATCTTCTTTGCTGAATTTTTTCCCTCCATTCTAACAATTTGAAAAACCCAGTTCATTTGCATTTCACTTCAATACATTCAATGATATCACGCTCATTAAAAACTCTACAGATTTCAGAGTTAAAACGTCTTCCCAAAGCCCATTTTCTTTGATGTCACCAAAAATACTTCTGATAACTTTTCTCTCAAAAACTGGAATTTTGTATTCTCCATTTTTAGTTAAGGACCAAGTTTCCGAGGCGTACATTAGGACCGGCCTAATGAGAGTTCGATAGATAAGAAGATTTGTTTTTCTAGACTGAAAATGTAATCCCAGTAAAGAGTGGAGTCCTAAGAACGTTTTGTTGGGCAATAAAATACGATATTGGTTCTCAGAGATAACGTCATTTTTTGCGCTAATCCACAGATCCAAGGTAATTAAAACATGGTATGATTTCAAACTCATGAGGGCTAATTTTTAAATGATTGAGCGCATCGATTGATGGCATATAATTAGTTTTACTCATTTATTGTCAAACCATACGATAAGAAGCAATCCCTAAAGAAGAGAATGCTTCTCTCGAGGCTGGACCACTCTTAGTAATGATATCAATATCATCAACATAAGCCAGAACCTGAACTGATTTACAGAAAATATTTCCGCGAGTGTTGATATTTGAATCACAAATAACCTTTTCCAGCGTAACGCTAAAGGGAAGGCACGGAAGATTTCGAATTAAATTTAGAAATAATATGGGTTACCATTTTTTGAAAGCTGTTTTGATATGAGTAGTAAAGAAGTTGCAAAATGCTTTGACCGTTATTTACGAATATTATAATGAAATACAAGAAACTTAGTAAAATTTTCAAGAAAAAAAAATATGGATGCTTAACTTGCAAAAAACCTTAAAAATGTCTTTAAGAACTTTAAATTTTTATCTTCATTTTGTATAGTTTTTTTTTAATCTTCCTTTTTTCAAAAAAGATTTTGAGTTTGATGTTTTCAATGATTTTCCTTTGTTAACAGTACTTAGTACTTGGAAAATAATAATTCGTCGTGTTTTACAATCTTGTCTGCTATTTATGGACACAGTTCGCAGTTATCTGATTGATTATGAAAAAATTTCAAAAGAAATTTTATTTGTAGAGGCCATGTCATTATTCATTACTTTATACAAATCGAAGAGTTATGTTTCTTGTCATGCATGAATTACATTAAAAATTTCATCGAAATTTATGATCGCATTTACTAACTTTATAGAATTGTGAGATTTATGTAGGTATGGATAATATTTATCTTTTAAAGATACCATTTTTTTTTTCATCTTTGAAATGCATCCCTTACTTGTTTATATGCTATTTGAGAATTCTAACCGTGTGGGCATTGAATTATATACCTAGGTGTTTCGCTCTGAACAAGTTGTAACGCTTCAGTATTGAAGGTACGAGTCATCAAAACGTAAGAAATAGTCAGTTAAGAAACTCTAACTAGATTTATACTAAACTTTAGAATGATTAAAAATTAATTTGTATTGTGCATGGGGAGAGTTTATTAAATTGTGTCTTAAACCAAGGATTATAACTGAAAACTCTACTTACCTTATCTACAGTAAGACTTCATCTCATCCGATTTACTTCTATTAACAGGATCCGAGTCAGTTATCTAATCTAAACTCATAACTCACATTTCACTTGACGCTTATCACGTGCTTAACAATTTCGCTACTTCTATCGTCTCTTACCATTATTATATATTAATGCTAATTTTCATGTTACGGTTCTTTCACAAGGCGAGGTTCTGGATTCAACTAACGTAATGAAGTAGCTCAAAAAGTAACTTGAAGGGAAAAGCACGTGAGAGCCCGTTACAAAGTAGGAATGTAAAATAAACAAATAATAGAAACTGTAAACTTTTTTATTGCATTTTAATCCAATAAAAACATAACCCAATACAAGATGACAATAGCTAAGAAATTAAATTTTAAAAATTTAATAGGAAGAGTTGAAAGCTTACAAAAGGAGAGAGGAAGCAGTAATACATTTTTAATGCAATATGTTTAAAACATTATAATGCCGAGTGTAAATGGAGGTTTAAGTTCAAAGAGAAGAATTTCTCTTATAATGCATACAAAAGCATCATTTGGGTCTCCATCTTAGAGTATGATATTAGCTTTGAATTTTCATTGCGAATGTTCATTCTCTAAATTTTCACTAGAACTTGTGGGAATACATCAGTTTTGGATTAAAATATCTAATATTGAGGATACAAAAGTCATTTTTTTTTAAATCGAAAACAGATTCAATGTTCTTGCTAATTCCATTGATATCTACGATGAAATTTTGTTTTTGTACTCACCTATCTGACCTACAAATTTCAGTCTTTTTAAAATTGGGTCTTGATGTTTTTTAAATGGAACAAATCTACTAAAAGGAATTTGGTTTGGGTTGACTGGAAACTGTGAAAGTTTTTATATACCTCTGAATCTAAAAAAATTAAATTATAATTTTTCATGCTTAAGCAAGTTAAACTAGGGAGGCGTGGTATGGTGCACATCTGTAGATGATCCTAATGCGAGAATTTCCTTCCTATCTGAAGACGTGAATGTTTTTTTTCTTCAGCTTTGCAGTTATGAAGCGGAAAACGACCACAAAATTTAAACAAAATTTAATGCAGAAGAACTGTTCAAGTTTTTCTACCGTTTTGTCTAAAACGAAAATCTGGCAACTCTCACTTACACTTTCTCACGCGTTGACGATCTGTCAGTAACTATGAGCTTCTGAATGCAGAAAGAAAAAAAATTCAAACTTTTCGGATTGTCCATATACGTACATTAAATCACGCCTTCATAACTTCATTTGTTTACGTACGGAAAATTATAATCAGAAATTTTTTGAACACTCCCATCCATAAGAAGGAAATCGACAAATTGATATAAACAAAAATAGTTCAAGAATTGAACATGGTTGCTTAAATATTGTTTTTGGTGATTTTCAAAATAACTGTAGACAGATAATGAAAAATTGACTAAAGCAATATCTTAAAATAGTATAATTGAATTGACGAGCTTGAGTATGTCTTCCTTCTGAATTGCGTTATATAGTCATGAAAAGTTCAGAGTATAATCTAAGATATTCACACAGATTTATCTATTCAGTTCTAGTGAAAAGAGATAATTTTATCATAGTGACATGAATTTTCTATTATGATCTTGTTTAAAAAAAAAATGGAGCTTCTTCCTTATAATAATCCTACTTGGAGCCTTTCTTTTCCTGGCGCATTTTCTTGGAGTGATGTATTTTCAGTTTGGCTCGGCTTCTTACCTAACGATGATTGTAATGTTACCATATCCGTTTTTTTTTAATCTCTCCATTTTTAACTCTTCTTTTAAAACAATTCGGAGTTTTCCCATGATAGATATCAAAATCTGGAATTTGTCATGGTGATTTGAAGCCAATGGCTATGTGGTTTTTGTTCTTGTCGGAAAGAGAAAGGTGTTCGAACATAAACATGATTTTTTTGGGTGATGCAGTCCTTTCGTTAATGCTGTACAATTCATTTACTTATGCAGCGAAAAATTGATATTTGTACAGTTTTATATATGAGTGCGGCTGAATAAGAACATTTTTCGGTAAACTATTCTTACCATTTCGTTAATATGGACACTCAACCGGTTCAACGCTTGTAGTGTTGTGCAAAATGGCGGAATAAACACCCGTGAGACACTACCCTTCATCATTTTAATTTTCATTTAATTGAATTTATGTGGCATCACAGAAATACGAAAGAAAAAAAAATCGGCTATGTTAGATGTTATTTTAAAATTAATGTCTGCTGTTTGTGGTTAATTTTTCTTAATTAAATGTATCAAAAACTGTTCTTTTTGTATGTTGTTAATTGAGATACGATAAACAAAGCTGCTTTTTTTTTTCAGAACTGGCTGTTTTTGTTAATTTTTAAGGGGGTAGGGCGGGAAGAGATAAAAAAAAAGTTGAAAATAGTTACATGAAATCTTAGTATCATGGTAAAAAACTACATTGTACGGTTATAGCGGAAAAGAAACAAGCATTCAAGCTAAAGTGTTCCAAACTAAGTAAAAATACTTCGTTCCTTTTAGCAATATTCAAAGATCAAGACAATACTTGTTTTCGTGTTGTGCAACGTAATGTCTCTGTGCGTGTTTCATTGCAAATTTATTCACATTTGTTTGGGAGAAACTCAATTTTATAGTTAAAGCTGAATGTTTCGAAGACCAGATATTAACTTGATTAATTATATTTCATGCAAATTATAGCAGTATATCAGTTTTCTGTATCATCTCTTAGATATATTTGATATATTTCGATTACTTTTTCCCTTTAGTTTTACATGATATGGAATTAAACAAAATAATTTCCAAAAAATAGGCCATCAAAAATTTCTGATTTATTATTCTACGATGTCTTTTTCGCAAATGTGCACCGACTTTTTTTTTTTTTTTTTATGTTCTATCAACCCATAGCACTGAGACAGCAATAGCCGAGTAGTCATAGTCGCGAACTCAAGACCGACGTAATTTCCGTTGAGTTGTGGGTTCGAGTCCTTATGCCATTAAAGACCCGGCGTGTAGAAGGACTGATGGCCATTCAAACTGTTGAGATTCCAAATCTTACCGTTGGCCTTATATGGAAGTTTGAAGCTGAAAGTGTTCTTTTAGGAGTTGGCTTCATCACTTGACCGAGTTTCAAAATTACTTGGTCTGTCGCCGATAGCCATCATGTTGATTCTTAGCGAGACGTTAACAAACACTCACTCACCCACCAGACTGCACTACTAAATTGATATTCTTATGATCACGATCTATTTCTCATTGAACATGTCTGTTTGATGACTGGAGAACAACTGCGCCAGTATATATCAGTCTACCCTCTGTTATACCCGATGAATTGTAGGAATGTGTGGAGACAGTATGGGTCGTCATACTCCAACAAGACACCAAAGTCTCTTTTATTCAATGTCAAGGCGTGTAGCAGCGGTTTTCTCCGGTTGTGACAGAAACATTTAATACTGATTTCATCATTTTCCCTCACCGAGCAGAAGGTAGTATTTTCAATCATTTCTCCTTCGTACTATATGTTTTCTGTTAATTAAATTTGGCTTTGAAATCTCTTGGCCTCCTTGGTATTATATTTTGAAATGTCAGTAGGAAATATAAACATGTATAATATTCATGTGTTTTTGCTGTTTTTTGATTATAAATTATATTACAAAAATAGTTCACACACATATACAATAAGAAATCACTCAGCAAAAATTCTGAAATTTCTCCAGCTATCTAATATTCGTATGATTTAAACAATACTTATAGCATATTTAACTTTTCTTTCATGTCCATAAATATCTTGTTATACAATTTAAGAACAAGTTAAGGAAACTTTGTAAACAATTATGATTTCAAGAGGCACCAGATATTTGAAAATATTTTACTTGGTTTTAATGAAAGGCGTCCTAAACTACGTGACATACTTTGAAGACAGTGTTAATATACGATAGGCTATTAGCGGTGGATCTCATAATTTTAAATCATGATCAGTGCTGAAACCAACACCTAATTTATTAATTTGCTCTCCCCTACATCATGTAAGGAATCGAATATAACTCGCATGAGCTCCACTATAATATTAGAATACTCCACTCGAACATAGCCATGCCTGATGTTCACGACTATAATCACTGGGCTGCCTTCATGAATTTGTAAGAAGATATCCAATCCAAAATGGAATAAAAATACGTACATTGCTTGATCGTGAGGTATTTTTCTGTAATAAAATCTACTATGGTATTACTGTTAAACTAGTGCTTGTTCTACATAAAACTACGTATAATTATTTATGGAAGGTTAATTAAAATTATTATCTAACAGACAATAATTATTGAATGCGGAGCTCTCTTTCTTTGGAAAATTAATTTTTTTTCTCTTCTTTTATATCAATAGTTAAAATAAAAAATATTACTAATAACAAATCGAATAACAGTTTGTTGAAGCTTCTGCGAAATATTCCTTCAATGCTCTTCCTTCCCCTCAAAAAAGTAAATACATAAAGTTAATAGGCATAGAATCTCATACGTTTAACTATTAACAATTGTTTATAAGAATAAGTTATAGAGAAAAATATCTTTGTTTTTTCATTTGAACAGAGTTGAACATTTCATTCCTTACTTACTGATAATAAAAGCCATAGTAAGGGCAAATCGTTAAATACACACTGTTTTTAAATATAGATTATTTTGACACGTAAAAAATCCCTCGCTCTGAGTTTGCAATGTTAGAAAATGCACACGTTTCAACCCAATTTGAAGAAAATGAAAGAAAAATGTTTCTTCGTGATTCGTGTGTACATTATTTACGAAAGTTACTTAACTTTTTGCATGGTCTAAGAAGTAGTTAATTATTTGGTACTTAGCCAATTCTGTAGACAACATTTGTTTTTGCCTTTAAATGTTAACAAGGGAGCGTGAAGATGACTCTAGTTTTGACTTCTAGTTATTAATAGCCTAAAACGTTGAAGAAATACATCATATCGAAAACATATTTGAAAATATTCAGTATGGTTGTAATAAATATGTCTATCTACTTGTCTGTAATCAGTTGTTTATGTCTTAAAGCTTTTAATTAAAATATATTAAAAAAGTTTTAAATTTTTAAGCCCTAGATGCTATTAAAAAGTACTCATTTCGGAAGCCTTGCTGTGAACTTTTCTGAATATAATCTCTTTTTAATAATTTCCTAATCGATAAATAAAATCTTGACTTATTTTCAACTGATGAAAGTTAAAGGATGAATTCTAAAAACTTATCCATTACCTTGAAACTCTTTACATGCTTTAATCTTTACAATTAAACTTTCTATACAATCGTTAATGGATTCTCATTCGTGCAACTTTAGTTTAATATACTTGATTTCTTGATAATATTAAATAATTCGGTGTGTCGTAATAATTTTACTCCCAAGTTGTATATTTATATAATACAAGTAGAATATGATATGCTACATAAGACATAAAATATGCTCATTATTTTTGTTAATTTATAAAATAAGAAAAATAATGATTATTTCTTTCTTACGATTATTAATTTTTTGAGCATTTGATTATTTTTTTTGGACATTCCTTTTGTGACATATTAAAACGTCTTTTTTCTTGTTTCCGGCAAAGTTTAAAATCCGGCATTATATAGAACGCTTAGGCATTGTATATATTGCCTAAAAATAGTCGGTAATGTATAAAACGATTCTTATTTCACACATTTCCTAGGAATTCTGTAGAATGCCAGATGAGAAACTGGCAAGTATGAATCAAATATCGCGAATATCGCCTAGTATCTCCGATTCGTTTCGAATATCGCCTGGTAAGGTACATGGCTTTTAACGCGTGCCTGCGGCTTAAAATTTATCACTTGCACTTTGCGGTTTGTTTGGGAGTGCCAAAATACGCAAATTTACTTAAATTTGTTCAACAAAATATTAGTTTTTTTACTGTGTTCCATAAAAATAGAGGAGCAAGATGTAGAGTTGGAGATGGAGTCATAGTCTAAGGGCATTAAACAAGGATTCGAAGATGAATTGTCTAAAATTCGAGTTAATGCTGCAAAAAACAGTATTTTCTTAATTGAAACTACTTGCCAGAAGCTAATAAATGTTGTACAAAAAAAGAACAAAATGATTACTAGCAAGGAATCCAGGGACTATTGACTGCTGAATCGGCTATGATGATGTGGTTGAAGAAAACAAAATTAAACTCATTTGTCCTGTTAAAGAAGTCATCAGTACTATGAATTATTATATGATGGACTAAGAGTTATTTCACGTACTTCATGAAGTTTATTTGGCTCTTGGACACAGAGTACGAGACAGAATGTTGAAAGAACTTTGAACCAAATACAAAAAGGTTATACGTTTTTATATTGAACAGCACATCTATCTTAGTGATTTTGCCAGAAAAAAAAATAGAAAGCCCTTAAAAAGGATATTGTTTGTGAAACCAATGATTTTTTCCGAATTTAATTCCCGTTGTCAGGTAGATCTTATAGACTTTCAGTCTCAGCTAGACAGAGAATACAAATTTATTACGTTGTACCAAGATCATCTCACAAAATTTGTGATTCTTAAATCTCAAATGTCACAAAGAGCTGAAGAAGTAGCCCACAACCTAATGAACAAATTCCCGTTGCTTGAAGCGCCATCTATATTAAGGTCTGACAATGGCAGGGAATTTGCCAATAATGTGGTTACTAACTTGAATGAGTTTTGTCCTGCACTGAAGATTGTCCATGGGAAGCCTCGCCATTCACAAAGACAGGGTAGTGTCGAAAGAGATAATCAAGATATCCAAACTATTCTCTGTACTTGTATGCAAGACAACAAATCTGACTGCTGAAGTGAAGGGCTACGTTTTGTTCAATTTATGAAAAGTAGAACTTATCATTTTGGTATCAAAAGAACTCCATCCGAAGCTCATTTTAGCTGCAAACCTGAAGTCGCGCTTGGAACGTCTTTTCTTCCAAAGATGTTTTAAAAGACATAAATACAAAGGAGAGAGCAGCTAGAAAAAGTGATAGAAAGCATCCAAACAATGGAATAAAGTGGATCTAATTAGATTATGTGCATGAAAAAGAGCCTGTTTTAAAAATATGGATAAGATTATTATCGATAGTGGATTAAACCAACATGATGAAGACATGCTTACCGAAGAGATATCTGTTTCTGATACATGTTGTTTGCGTTTAAAGGAAACGAGTAATGCGCTTGCATGCAATGAACCTTTTTAATATTTTCGAAATAGTGGCGATTGTCACTAGGAATAGAGATTGATCACCAGGTTTGAGATGTCAATATAAATTAAAGATTGTATCTCTTTTAATGAATTCTTGTTTATTTTCTAGAAAATTAAGTTTATTCTTTTAATGAAGAATATATACAGTTTTTATATGTGTCACTAGTGCAGTTGTGCTGATGAATCTTAAATATAAATTCATAGATCATTTTACAAACATTAAAAAAAACCACCAATTGGAGGATTTAATTATTTCAATAATTCTTTTTATCTATTTCTTTTTTTCCTATGTATTTGTTGAAAGAAAGATAAATTATAAAGTACTCGAAATAAGAGCAGTGCAAAATATTAAATGCAGTCAATAACGATTGGCTTAATACATTGGTATCCAGTCGATGGTATGTGTCCTAATATTTGCACGTAAAGTGTTTAGAAATAAGAATAAATATCTAGTAGTGGTAGGAAAAAAGTTTCAAGAAATGTGAATCACATAAGTTAATATGAATAACAGAATTTGAGACATTTAAGAACTAATTCATGCTTAATAATCTCTCTCAATTTATTACCTTCTTTTAACGATGTCTTAAGTGGCCGTGGTATTCTAGAGGTGAAGATTGGAGAACTCTAGGCCTGTGTATCTATCGAATCGTGGGATCGATACTACTAAAGATCCGCCGAGTAGCGAGGCTGATGCGCGTGAAATCTGTCGAGGTTACAAGTCTTCCCGATGACGTGGAAATTTGGAAAGGAAGGTTATAGCTTAGGTGCAGTCTTTCTCATTTGACCGAGGCTCATAATTATGAGGTCTGATACTAATAGTCCTCATGTTGCTTCTAAATGCGACGTTAATACACAAATGATCAATTAAAATGATATCTTTTAAGAAGAGAATAAGCACATTAACTTTAAATTTGTAGATAGTTGCCTTTGTTGCTCTATATTCTATGAAACTATCCAGTCGACCAATCAAACTTTAATTGCGAATATTTAAAATTAGTTTGTAAAGCCAAGAAGACCTTCATTGAAAATGATTTAATAAAAGTAAGAAAACCGTGAAAGTTAAAAATTAGTGGGCTGATTTAAAAAGAGAAAGATTTTGCACGATGTAGCGTGTATATTGGAGTATACATATCAAAATATTTGGAATAATTAGGACTTCATCAATCAGATAGCCTAGTTATTTGCAAATCGCATTCAAAATTGACTTGAGTATTGATAATTAATTTGAAAACGTCACTGTGAAATTAAATTCGAATCTAAATACAGATTCAGCTGCGTGGCTTTGAAGAAGACATTATAAATAAAATATGGTAATATATCATTAACTTCTAGGGAGAACTAATGAATATTAATAAATATGGACAATTATTGAATTATTTAAAAATTCTTGAATACTTCATTGCTTTTTTTTTTTTTTTTATCAATAATTTGTATAAAACGATATTTTCTTGCATAAATGCTATACAAATGAAACATAAATCACAAGTGATGAATCGACATATAGGGATATTTTTTCCAGGATTGATTTAAACCTTTCTAAATTTTGGTAGTCCAGCCAAAACTTATGTTATGCTTAATTTTATCAAATTAAAAAAAATTATCGTGCTCAAAATTATTTTTTTTAAAACTTTTATTATATTAATTTCCTATTTAGAGCTAATTCAATGAAATTATGTATTTGTAATTTTTTCATTTTTATTAAATCAAATAATTCCTCAATTCATTTAGATGAAGCGATGATTAAATAAATAGTATTATTATAAGAGCAAATTGTGTGTTAAAGAAAAGCATTAACTGGGAAAATTTGAATATTAAGGAAACAGAATATTATCAAAAATTTAAAGCGAGACATTTTTTTACATTACAAGCAACGATATTTATTTCTAAGCTATTTAAAATCTGTTATCAGTACTCTAAAAAAATCATGAAATATTCCTTAATGCAGCATGGATAAAATGCTTTTTAATAGGATTATACACATGTATAGTCTATACCAAATAGAAACTATCTATAGGTAATTTTGTTTGTTTTAAAACTTACGCACTTTTAATCCAACGAATGCTCGTGATTAATTCTTTGGTGCTTAATGTAGATTTGTCGGAGAATAATAATTGCTTGTTTCGAAATGCTATATTAAAATTAAAAGAAATTCGAATTCATACTAAATGCGAAGCTTATTATATAATTGATACTTTAATAAAATGTGTGGTAGAAATGGTTAAAGTTACTCATGCTTTATTTGAAAGAGGAATTTTAAGAAGCATTTTGGTAAAATTAAATGTGCTGTTTATTGTAGAAGAACCAATTTGAAAATTTAAAAACTATTTAAAGAATCAGATATTATTAAATTTATAGCAATACAGAGGGCTAAATGGTCAGGACACTTAATAAGATTGGATGACGATCGAGCAACTAAAAAGATGTTCTACGCTAATCCACTGGTACCCGAAAAAGGAGACCAAAACTTAGTGGATTGACTGCCTGGGAAAAAGATTTGAAAGATATTACGGTGACAAATTGGAAAAACCTTAGCTGAGAACCGGACGACATAGAATGGAAGTCTGAAGAAGGCCATGGAGCATTCGGGCTGTGAAGAAATAATAGAAATTATAACATTACAACGGCTTTATTTCGCTTCACAATGGTTGATAAATGATTTTATTAACATCTCTCACAGAAGCAACATGAGGACTATTGACGATATATATCATAATTTTGAGCCACGTTTTAGTAACGAGGACGACTTCTGATTTCGCGTCCCACTCTCTTAACCTCCACACCAGACAAACGTGAGGACATTGAGCCTCTGAAGATGTAACGATTCGACGGAAACAATGCCAGCCATGAACTCGAAATCATGACCACTCGAATGTTGTGACCGCCACTTCACGTGAGAGAGTTTATTAGTGAGGGAATCCGATTACTTAAAGTTGCTTGATCACTTTCATTCTTTCTGTATATTTCTTGAAGTTGACAAGACATTTCTGCATTCAAGAAACGATTACTCACGTAATGAGTATTGGTGCCTTCACACTGTCGGTTCGTCGCAAAGTTGTGCGAGGCTCACCGCCGAGTTTGAGAAACGCAGAAGCAGTGCATTGATTTCTATTCAAGTTCGAATTCTCCACAGAACGCTCAGATAAAGCTGCGCAGAAAACCAATGGAATGGAAATAATGTATGTCAGATCCCCGAAATTTATAATGCTGTTTTATTGTTGATTTTTCTGAATGTGGAGTGTCTGACATATTTTTTTCAGTATTTCGATATCGAAGATGGATAATTTCAGATTAGTTGAATTAATTCACAGAATGAACACCTGTATTACAACTCCCGGAAAGATTATACGGATGTTATGAAATGCATGAGGCTATGTTAATCCCCATAAGTTGTTCTCTCTTTAAAAATTTCTTGAATCCCTACATACCGATTTTTTTCGCCCTTCTCTCTTGCATTTTTGCAAGATGAGCTGCAAAGGAAGTACTTTTTTTTGGAAGTTTGTTTTTTCTCCCACGAAAACAATGCTGAGACAATGAAGATTAAACTAATGGATTTGGAAATTACAAAAAAAGAAGGGGAAAAAAAAGAAGAGCTTGGATTAAAAAAGCTGAATAAAAACGAACTAAACAAAAAAAAAAATTAAAAAAAAATAACTAGTCTCTGTGCGGAGTATAAAGCACTGTTATCTCTCATACAATTGGTTATTCAAATACCTTCGAATACTTTAAGTATAAAGGGCTACTTTTAGCTGCGGAACCGTCAATTGAACCGACAAGCAGTGCGGAGCGGATAATATTAAGGCATTATATCTTTCTAGTATCAATTTTTCGGAAAATCTTCACACGCCAAATGTAATATTGAGATTTTTGGTCACAAAACAACATATAGGCTTTAAATGCTTGATGCTAATTATGAATATAACAAGCTATTGATAGTATTTCCAACCAGAATCTTTTGCAATTAAGTACCTTACTTTTTGAACTATTATCGGTTTTTCGACAAAACCAAAAGATATTCGCAGTTTAGATAGGATCAGAGATTTTTCAACGAGCGACTCGTGAGCTGTTCGGTTCGCAAGTGTATTCGCACCAAACGGTGAACTCTACATCACTATTTTCCTTTCAATTTAACTTCGGGGTCTTCTCTGTCTGAATTACTTGAAATGAAAACTCGCCCAATAAAATGAAATGCGATGTATGTAGATTAGATTGAAGTTATGAGGTATAATGTATGGATTGGATAAATTATATTTGTAAGCAATGAAGAAACAAGATAGTTGGTGATAGAATTAGCGACAGTGATAATGAAATAAAGTGAGACGTCGTAACCTGACGTTCATAATCGAAGGAGCAATTCCATTAGTCATCTCACTCCAGCCCGCGTGAATTGGGTACGAGCTGAATTAAATTAGTATTCTAAAAGTAAGATCAAACGCATTTAGGGAGTATAATTACAGAGAAAATAATGTTTAGCTATTGAACTTTGATATTCTAGAAAGTGGATAAGAATAATTAGTAGCATCATTGTTGGACTTTATCTCTTCATCAAAGTAATCATGACTCTTTTTTTTAAAACTAAGATTACTAATGGTAAGTAAAATTAATGACCAGTGGAAGTTATAATTTTTTTATAATAAAAAATCAATTTAAAGTTGGAGTGTGTGGTATAGTTCGAAGGTCATGAAAATACGAAACTTTATACAATAACAAAGTTATTAGGAAAGTTTAAATTAAAATTAAGCAAAAATTATCTTTGACTGAACTTATATAATTTTTAACATTATTCTTCGAATTATTTTATTCAATTTATTCATTTGAATCTTCTTAGTTCAATTTTTTATGGATGAAATAGTTCATTTATTAGACTTACTAACGTACTTTTTTCTAAAAAAATCATCCAATAAATTTAGGGTGAATCTTATCATTCAGTATGGAACCAAAAATACGCTAGTTCCACGAATTTCAAATTTTTATACGATTTAAATATTGAGTAAATATTAATGATCAACCTGTAAAATCAATTACACACCTACTCGTATATTTATGTGATTACAGTTAGTGAAGAAAGTATTTGCGTTTTTACGAAAAAAACACACACCACGTGTTTAATTCGCTTATTAGAATTAAATTAATACAGAAGATAACAGATACAGATATTGAATTGTTTTTCAAATATACAGAAAACTAAAGTTTGAGGATTTCGAAACGTGGAAAAGTATTTGTACACTGAAACATACAAACAAGAAATAATAATTTGAAAATTATTCTCTAATTTGAATATTCATGCACTGAAATTTTGCAAGTCCTTTGTGATTGGATTAGTGAGGTCTTTGTCAAATTGGCGTATTACTCACCTTGAAGCATATATACGAAGATATGGAGCAATTTAAATTTGATGGATAACATAGAATTTTTTGAATCTGAGTCTTAAGAAACGTGTTCTTCTGACAGAAAAGTGAGTATAAAGCTTTGTTAAGACAGTTAAACATATAATTAAATTTCATAATTAGTTAGTAGACTGCGCTCCACAGTACATTCTATGATTTGCAGGTTTAGAAATTCTAAAATACTAGATAACGCTCCTCATTCTAGTCGAACATCACACTCTTTTGTCGACAGACGATTTCTCCTTCGTTTGTTGAACAAAAATTAGAAAATAAGTCTTACTTAGTTTACAGAAAAAATAAAAAAGCAGAACAGCCATATGTATGTGTACAGTTTAAATTGCACGTCTGAAACTAAATTTACGCAACCGCGTTGCATGTTTTTTTTTCCTTCTTATTTTGTTATTGAAAGAATCAGAAGTTGTCAATAACCTTTGGTATAGTATGTAAATGATAGTCCATAGGTGTGGAAAAAAGTTTTTTTTCTCCCTGTTGGAAGTAAATTTAAAGCTTTTGGATTGAACAATAGACGAATGGTGCGGAGAAAATACAGAAATGCATCCAAGGAATTTACTTCCAACAAAATGAATCATAGAAGTGGGAGCTTGCTTGTTCGAGATTGTATGAGTACCTCGGGGGTCGGCAGTTTGATCTCATTTAATAAAGTCATGAATTCTCCGCTTTATACGGACATTTTCAAAAATAAGTTACAGTCTAATGCGACAAAAATGAGGCTTCACTATGCATGATAATGATCCAAGAATTCAGCCTTAAATACGCAGCTTTGGAACTCATATAACACTCCTAAATTATGAAATTTCTTCCTCAGTCACCAGGCGTCAATCAAATGGAGCATTTATGGGAAATTCTTGAGCAGAGTGCTCGAATCAGGACATTCTCCAAAAAAAACATAATTTTACAAGCGTTCTTGAATGAGAATGAGAGTATATTTCCGTTTCATTGGCATCAAATTTTGCTGAATCAATGCAAAAAATGTTCAAAAGAAATATTCAAAGATATCCTAAAAAGTATTAAATATAAAATACTAGAATAAATATTTCATATTATGCACATTTAACTAACGTTTTCTACATCACGTGAAAGTGCATTATTTATGTTTTACATATTTATATTTTTATACTTAATTCTAATAATCATGTAAATTTTTCATGGGTAGTAGTAAATTGTATTTTATATGTAAATACATTATATGCATCAAATGTTTTCTACAGAAATTAAATTACGTACTTTTTAACATCAAGGCCTATCTTTAGATTATGATCATCATTGTACGAATACTTTCTACACTCATTATGTAGGAATTAAAAGCGACTAAAATTGAAAGTTAAGATAAATTTTACTCTCCCAACTTATATATATATTTACGTTTAAAGTATTAAACATTCGTTACTAAACAGCTGCATTTTCTCTTTTTCGATAGTTTTGCTTCTTGGACGCAGTTTACTTAACTCGATGTTAAGACGAAAACTATTTAGTTAAAGAGTTTTTATTTTGTGCTGTATTTATAATACTTGAGACTTAACTGGCTTGTAAGTGCGACCATGAAGCGAAAGAATGTTCTTAGATTTGAAAAAATACACATCTGTGTTTTCTTACGGTTCGAATTGCATTTCTAAGAGGTTATTTTTTCCTGGAGGAAATATGCGGCTTATTTTAGCTATGCTTATTTTAAACTCGTTGTTCAAGCGCCAATGCTTAATGGAATATTTTTAAATGTGTTCAAATCGGGCAGTTATGAAAAGAGATTTCGGAATAGAACAAAAGCCATTCATTCAAAAATTTTCCAAAATGAAATGAAATGTATGTATTGTTTGTATTTTCTTTTTACGTATCATTTGTGATGTTGATATATCAAAAACTAGAATTGTTTTGAGTTTTTTTTTTTTTTTTTTTTAAAAAAAAAATGATATAGTTATTCTAAGACATTAAATTAAAAATACACTAAAAGATGGTAATGTGATGTAATTTGATTCCAATTATTTAATTTTTAAATCTATTTATGGCTTGTTTTCATTTTTTAACCAATTTCTTCAAATTCTAAACAATTATTTATTCAAATAAAATAAGGCAATGTTTATATATTTAAGTAACTTTAATAAATTGTGAAAACGTTAAATGACTTGAATAAAAAGGCAATTTCTTAATTTTGATTATATATTTTTTATGCAATAGAAATATATATAAAAATTTGCATCATATTTTTTTACTTAATTTTACCTAGTTAAAAGATCAACGGCTTGTTTACTAATTAATAAAAATTTTCGACAATTGTAATTTTGCATTAAAACTATTTGTATGTGTTACAGTTTAATTAAAGAAATGTGGAAATGCATTGGAAAACGGAATGACTTAGAAGGTTTCATTATTATATTAACGCTAATTTTACTTCATCATTCAAAATCCAGTGAATTTAACTAATATATTTTTCTGATATTTTTGAATGTATTTTTCATTTAATTAGCAGCATTAATATTTTAAAGTATTAGTACATTATAATGAAGCCTTAAAATATTTGAAACTAAGACATCATTAGAATTTCTTCAGTGTATATAAATTCGATTTGATATATTTCACGTCCTTTTTTTTCTATTAAAATTGCATTTTCAAATAACTTTTATTAAAAAGATATTAAACAATTTGAAATTCTTAGAAATAACTAAAAATAGTCTTTGAATAGCGTTTATCCCAATCTTTTAATTCAGATTTTTTAATATAATGAGAAATAATTCAAGATTGAATTTCTTTAAATATTTAGAGGGATCAAATATGTTTCGGGTAAAATTAATTTGTAGGGTAATATATTTTATTATACAAGTAAACAAAACGAATAAAATAGTAGACTTTGATTAATTTGTTAATTTAAATTTCTTTAAATAATTTTTATTTTAAATACTAAAACATTGTTAAATATTAACATATTTAATATAAACTTTTAAAGAAGTTCAAATATTTTTTTCACAGTAATCAACAAATTCTGATTTAAAAGTTAAAAGTCTAATTTAAATGTAAACGATTCAATCACATCTCAAAACGTTTAATCAAAGTACAGAGCTCTTGATATAACTGAAAATGGTTCAAAGCAGAAATTAGAAAATGGTAAACTTGAACATGTTAGTGTCTTTTGTTACATGTGCATCAATAGATTTAAGCTAAGAATCTAGACTGAATTACGTAACAAAGCTAGAAAACTACGAGCTACGAAATTAGTTCAAAGAACTAAGGTGTAGTAAGGTTAGATGAAGAAGTTCAGAGTTTAATATTGAAATCTTTTCCTCAGTCAGGACTTAAGGCTTTAAAACATCAATTATTTGGAGCTCATTTACATAATATTAATTCAATAGTATTTTTAATCATTGATCTGAATTTTAAACCATAGTATTTGATTACATTAAAATAAAGAAAGTCCCTATTTCGCTGCTTACTTTGAAACTCTCCATCTTTTCCTTCAAATGTAATAAATTATTCAAAAAAATAAAGAAAAAGAAGAATAGGAAAAAAGTATTCTCAGGAAAAATTACTTAGAAACATCTTTTTCAGCAAAATTAATTGGCATGTTATCGTTACAAAACATACACCGTAGTATTAAGATACGCGGAGAGAAATAGTTATAAAAATGCATAAAGAATAACAATACTTAAGAAGATACTTTAATGAATTCAAGATAGTGGATTCATTATTATAATGATTAAACGATTTAAATGTTTTTTTTTTCGCGCTGCGTATCTGATTTGAGTATTGTTTCACACCGTTAGCTTTTTTATTATTTCGACCAAGTAAATATAAAGACTTGAGGGGTCTGGAATTCTCAGGAACCGAAGGTTAATCCCAGCATTCTACTCGAAAGATCTTGTTTAAGTCAAGTTTAGTGATTGTCCGGTGGTATCACACGAGAAAGAATGTTGAAGTTTATGGGAGCCAAAGACCATATTACTGTGTGTTTATCTGATTTTTAATCATAAAAAATGTTTTTTTTCAAACGCAATAGTTGCACACTAATCTCCTTCGAAGTTGCCCCTTTGAGCTGCCACAAACGTCTCCTAATTGTTTTTCGCTGTCGGAAGCAGAGCGTCTCTTTTAAGATGACCCGCACTTGGTTCGTTGTTTTCTCCTCAGACCGAAATCTGGTCCTTTTTCCTCTTGATTCATTGATTTCTCTGTTGTTTCCGCTTGAGAATGACTAAGTTTTAAGCAAAATTTGATGCAATATCGTTGTTCAAGTTTTTCTGTCATTTTGACAAAAGCAAAAATCTGACGATGTTCACTTCCTCACACACCAGTGGTCTGCCGATGCCATACAACATCTGTAAGAAGAAAAAATATTCATGCTAGCATAATAGGATCACCCACATACGTGCAGTAAACTACATTTCACAAAATTGCTTACGTTCGTACGTAATTTTAGTATATTTCGCATAGCTCCCCACCGTTCCACAGAAATCGCCACCCAAAACGCCAATATTATTTTATTTCCTCACTAAGAAATTTACTAAGTGGTTAACATTGTAGTGTTTCTTAACATTTTTCTTCAAATCCAAAAAGAAAAATAATTTCACAGCAATGTGCGATATTCATAAGGATGACAGTTATCAGAATTTTATTTGTAAAGAATTCAAGAAACTTCCATATATATTTTCTTTTGTCCTATATTATTATGCTCAATTATTTATGTATGATGCAGTCGATATTTTTTGTTTTAAATCGATTTTCATACGCTTTGTTATTTGTGTCTGATGCAAACGATGTGTTTTAAGTTAATTTTCATAGGTTGAATTATTTATATCTGATGCAGATGATATATATTTTTTAAAAAAACAAATAACATTACATTATTTTTTTAAAATTTATTCTTTAGTAGAATTGGAACAAAACGTTTTTTTTTTTTTTGGAATATCATATTTATTTTATTTGTTCTAAAAATTGCATTCATTGGTGCAGTGTAAATATGTTAGCTTCATTATTTTTTTAGACACATAGTATGTCTATACTAATTAATGTATGACGTGGAAAAATTCTTATTGAATTTATTAGATGTTTGGCAGTCGGTTCTATTAACTTAATAAACTATTTAACTATTACCAGAAAAACACAGGAGAGTAAATTTCAGTTACTTTTTTGCAACCAGCATCAACACAGATAGTAATGTTTTAATTTGTATGGTTACATATATATAATGATGGCTCAAAGCTTGAGATGAATGGTCTGGCTGGTGCTGGTGTTTATTGTGAATATTTTCCCCACTACCTTTCGTTGGGAATAGCCAAGTCCGCTTTTGACGGTGAGGTGGAGGCAATTAAAGTGGCTCTGACTCATTTAAAAGCTCGTCCTCCTCTTTCCGATCAGGCTGCCATCTTCTCAGATTCACAAGCTGCGATTCTGTCCAATGCCAACTGCTCTCAAGCCCCTACTTTTATGTCCGTAATGCAATGAAGATCTTTAATGGGAAAGATGCGCGAAAAATATAAAACGATTGCCTTACAATGGATCCCCTACCACTGCTGTATCCCCGGCATTGAAAAAGCGGATGGACTGGCCAAAAAAGGTTGTTTGGTTTATCAAACCCCATATAACCTGGTTAGCTATAAGTACGCCTCGTCAATGATCAATCAAATGCTTAAGATAGCAGCATTGTCAGCATTGAAAGAACGGAGGAAAGAAAAACCGTGGAGAAATTACATGCTTAATTTCCCCGATTGCCCAAGAAGCATCGCCGTAGCTGCCTTTCGTCTCACGACTGGACATGATTGTTTGTATGCTCATCTTTGCTGATTTCGGATAGTGGATAGTCCTGCATGCCCACTCTGCTGCAGTGGTGCGGTGATAAATGCTGATCATCTCCTCGTCTGTTCAACTCTCACGAAGAACTGCATCTACTCTCGATATTGGGAGGCCAGAGACCCTTTGAACAGTTTAACTTCTCGATTTTATCTCATGTTCTACTTCTTTTTTCTGTTCTTGTGTTTTATGTGTGTGTTTCTGTATATTGTATTCTTTTGATCTCTATTCGGCGTTAGGATAATATCTGTATCGCCTGCTGCATTGGAAATAAAAAAAAATGTTTTAATTTTCATATATATATATAATAATAATTGATATAAAACCAACGTTTTAAAAATAACGTTTTTATATGGTGTAAAGTTAAAGTTATATTAAAGAAAATTATTGAAATATTAGTTAAAACTATTAGTTATTTTTAACTTTAAAATTTACTTAAAAAAGATACATTTGTATATTAGTTAAGAAATCTAAGGGTCTATAAAATCAAAACATGCATTTGAAAAGTTTGTAAGTTACTCTTATTAAAAAAAATGGGAACCAGAATTCAGAAAAGGTTTTACCCTTGGCGACAAGAATTATTTGCAGTATTTTGCCAAATGTGGCTACCCTGTTCAGTTTCACTGATTTTAACGCTCAGCCAAAAAAAAAAAAAAAAAAAATCGCCAAGTTTGTTAATTTTTTGAAATCGCGCCAAGTGTTTGGGCTAAACAGCATTATTAAAGAAAATATGAGTTAAAACTTTGTCGCAAACGTCTAAATATTGTACTGTTAGGCGATGAACGATTCTCAAAATTTCAAAGCTCTAGCTTGATGGAAGTTATTAAATTAACGATCGAAAATTTGATGACACACACACACACACACCAAGTGAAACGCTGAAAACGTTTTAAAAAAATTACATTTCAATTTAATTTTCCAGCAACAATATCGTAAAGAATAAAGTAAATCCACGTTTTAAAAAAATGTAGAGAGAACATAATTAACACTAATCAACACATACATTTAGAGTCCTGACAGTCCAAAGAAAAATCAAATTTATTATGTTATACGCCATGTAAAATGAAAGGAATTCCTTGAAAACGCGATAATTACACGCAAGTGTAATCCAAACTGAACGAAGTACACAC
>BMAW01104423.1:1167767-1286825 GCA_019974015.1 Nephila pilipes | reverse complement strand
TATATATATATATATATATATATATATATATATATATAAACATAGCAAATTAATTTATTTAAAGAGACAAAAGAGCTTTAAGTATTGAGTTAATTACTTTATTACTTTACATGTATTTAATTTCATAACTGAAGTTTAAAAAGATTATCTGAAGTATGCGACAATATTTATTAGGCTACAATTAATTAAATCCCAATACCTTTATTTCATTATTGCCAGCATAAGTGATACTTCTAAAATTACTGAGTAAAATGAATTATTCTAAAATGACTCATTCAAAGAGCTAATTAATTAATCATAATAACTTGGAAACGAATTAATTTTACTCAAATCCATAGGGAGCTTAAAAGGATCAGTAATACAAGCACACATAAGGGTTGTTCTTGTTTATAAATTGAATTGTACAACAAAGATTCGAGTAAATGAAACTGAAATGAATTTTTAATTTCTGACATAATACGTATTGTATGTACATATTATTTTAGTTTGATGAAAAAAAGGATTCGATATTTATAGATAACTTCCATAAGATAATTTACCGAAGAAGCAAAATCAGACAATTATTAATTTAAATAAATAATAATTTAGATTCGTAAAAATTTATCCGAAACAAATGAAAAAAAAAGTTATATGCAAAGTTTTGCAAATAATAGATTTAGCCACCCAAGGTGCGCTTTTTTTATAATTATTATTAAAATACTTAATTAAATATAAGAATTAAAATAAACAATGAAATACAGAGAAATGGACAATAGAAATTAAAGCAAACGATAAAAAATTGAATATATTTAAGCTAAATGTGATTAAAATTGAAGCAAAAAATAAAAAACTGAGAAGTGATCTGGTTCGACAAATGTGATCCAACTAAAACAATAGCCCCTTGGGTGAGTAATAAAAACAAAAAAAAAAAATGAATAACAAAAATAATAAATCTGAATTTCTAACATTTTGCTTTTGTTTTTGTGATCTTAATGTTACAATTTTCCGTTATAAAAGAGTTAAATTTTTCTACTAATTTCGTTTATAATGTCTCGCTACTTTTTTATAGTAGAACCTCTGAGGGAAACTCTCTCTCTTCCCTCAGTGTGGGAGGTCGGAATGAAGACTCGACATGTTCTAAAACACTTATTTTATTTACTGCTCCTCTAGAAGACTATCCTATCTCTCCTCTACCTGAAAGCTTATAATATATATATATATATATATATATATATATATATCAGTCTTAGTTTGCATTATCACGCTCTCTTCTTCGGAGGAAGCTTTCTAATAAAAATAATTGTTAAGGACTGAAAATTCCCCAAGAGGACTGTTAGTGACTAGATCGCGGATAGAGCCGTCATAAACCTTTAAAATTGACCTATTTTTTCACTGTCCCAAAGGGCAATGCTTTACATTTTTATGTATGGATTTACAAAGGAGTTAATTGCATATTGAAGTTGATTACTTCGACAATGAGATGTAATATTGTTACAAAAATTCCTCAGTCTCGTACGGGTGCATACAAGAGAAATCAGTCTAACACGGAGGATAATGGCAAATTACGTTTTATTCAGTCACTTCTAATGACGTTCAGCTCACCAGCTGACTAGTTTACAGTACGGACAAATTTTCTCAGTAATACTTTTTGTATGGACTCGAATAGCTTCCGGCAATCCCCCGGAAGATTCAGGCAGCTTCTCGGCAGATCAGCTCGACCAATTTCAACAGCTTCACTCGGCAAATTCCCCATCGATTCATTCCGGCTTCGCATCCCTCCGTATTTATAGATATTCTGTCTAGATGTGACGTCACACGGAAAATTCAGGAAAAGTCAATAACTTTAGACCAGTCAAATTTTCGTCAAGATCCAGTATTTTCTAGAGCATTTTTTTGTTGTTGCCAAAGGTGTCTCAAAATCCGTCGCCAAGATTAGGAATTCATAATTTTCCCTTGGCATTCAACGAAATCTCTCTAAATGAAAATTTTCTTTTAAGAGAAACGTTGCAGGGAAAAGTTATTTCGGATTTGCAGCAATATTAATTCAAATTTTGATCTTTGAATGGTGCATTCTATGCATATATGTAGTGTTTATATTTATTTCTTGTTAAAAACATACATAATGCACTAGCAAAATAAACAAATGTTAAAAATGTTATAGTTAATTTGTTGGTAAAATAGCATCCTTAGGAAAAAATCTTGATTTCGTTAAACATTTTTTCAGTTAAATTCCTCTTTTTATGTAGGCAAGAGGTTGAAAGCGTAAATTGTACTGATTAATTTTATTATTATATCCCTGTATCATATATTGCTTTCTCAAGTTATGTTGTTACACATGTCACATTAGACTTAACGTTCTGCTATTTTCCACGAATTGAAAATTTTCTATCTCAAAGGATTTATTTAAATTATTGTTATGGGGGGGAGGAACAAATGTAATTAAGCATTGAGCAGAATAAGAATTATGTTGAAAATTCGACTCCATTTGAACTTCATACATCTGATAATCCGGCTGAAGTAATGTGTTAATGTCCGATTAAAGTAATACAGTTGAGAAAATTAATTGGTGTATTCAATGGTGTTACCAGAAGTAAGATAATTTCAATAATTTGTTTTTGTGATAAGAACAGAAAGCAAAATATAATTCTTTTTTAAATAAAGTTAAAAAAATGTTAAGTATAGGTACTTATTTATCTATACACACATTCTCATACGCCTCTTCCTCTTTCTTTCACAGGAAAACTTTAATTTAGGACGAATTGCTTAATTACTTATTGTTTTGACAGTTGCTTGGCTTCCGGTGTAGAATGATAAATCCACGTCTCATTGGCGGTGGCATTTCCACGCTGCGGATATCCAATTTTGGTGGGGCAGCAAATGTCTTCATTATTACAGAAGATACAATTAACAATTAATAATTAATTAATCTAGAAACTTTCACAGAAATTATTTTACATACAGTCAAAATATAACAATATTCCTTTATTGTAAGAAAATCTTGATTTATTTTTAATTTGATGAAAGTGTCTTACGTAACTTCAATACCTCGATTAAAAACATTCATACACCTCGATACATTCTTTTCTTACCATTTAACTTTTGCTCAAATGGTACATAGTCTCATTATAGAAGTATCTGTAACTCATCTCAACTCATAATTAGTAAGTTTTTTAATTCGTGTTATTTTTACACAGCTTAATTATCTGTAACTCCATCTTTCTAAAAAATTATTCTTCAATTTTAAGTTTTTAAAACCTGAGATAAAAAGCGATGTTGTTACTTTGATCTTTAGAGTTATTTCTGTACCTGAAAATTTTTATTATTTCGTGAGGTTCACTTTTCTTTGTAGCAACTTTGTTTTGTAAACAGGATTTTATTTTGCTCTCTATTCTACTTTTCTCAGCAATCTCAGATTCATTTTATGAAATTGGCTTATGGGAGTTATCCGAGAGTTAGCTACAGAGCCTAGTTTAGAATATAACGGCTTTTCTGAGCTCCACCAAGAAGCCATTGGTATTTTAAATTGAACTACTTCCTACTAAGGATAAGCCACCAAACACAATTGTGGTTGACATGCAAATGTAACTTGAAGTTCGAAGACTTAGTTTTGGCATAATTTCTAGCTTCCCAATATTATTTCTATCTTAATATTTTTTATTTATCATTAAATTATTCTATTCATCTCAAATTAAGGTTTGTTTTTGCTTCATCTAACAAGCTAAGAAAGTTGTGAATTATATGGTTAAATTATTTTTTACTTCATCTTGTATGGGGATGTCAACTCAGGTGTCCTCCTCAATTTGACAGAGACTCAACATTTTTAGATCAGTCATCAAAAGCCCTCGTGTTACTTTTAAGAGTGGCGTTATTTAAACAGTCAATCTTCTTGTACGAGTCTGGCTTTCTAAAAGCTCACTGTGTGTGAAATATAATTTATTGAAAAACTTAATTTAATAAGGTACTTGAAAGTAATACGGTCACTTTTATTTCAAACTGAAATTTGATGGTTTTAAGAAAATTTTGGTTTTAATATTAAATTTTCATTTAAAATTAAAACCAAAATTCATAAATTTTAAAATTAATAATTGGCAAAACACTTCTTTTTGTAGATAATGTGGTCAGTGAAGACAATACAGACACTGTTCTTTTTTTTTTTTTTTCTAGAAATCAATTGCTATCAAATTTTTCTTCACATAAAAAGAAGGTAAAATGGAGGAAAGCACACACACACGATTTTATTGTTTTTATAAATCGAACATTATATTTTTACTTCGAATGTAAATAAAAAAAAGTATGTATTCTCCTTACTCCAATTTTGTATAATCCTCTATCTGTTTGTGACATGTTGATTAGGCAATCGAAATAGATGAAAATGTAATAAAGAAAGCAAAATAAGCAATACACATCAATCAAAAAAGTTCTCATACAGTAATTACAACTACTACTGAAGATAATGCAGCCATTAATGGCCATATTTCCTGCAAAGGTCTCTGAAAACACTATAATTCGTGTATAAACCATAAGCTATTCGAGAAACTCAATACACATAATTGAATAGCATTTAAAAAACCCTAACAAAATCAATATTTCCATACATTTCTCCGATTTTTTAATACCTACCCTACCCCCAATAAAAGGTAACTTACCCGATCAAAACAACACCAACGGTTCTAGGAAGCCATGCAATCAAAAATAACCTCATTCTCAGTAAAGATTATTCGATAAAACCCGCCCGGGTAAATGTTATGGCCTCTTTTAGCTTTCTTTTCAAAGCAGTAGAGTCTTCTATTAGTTAACTTTTAAATTAACACTGAAAACTTAAAGGGACCCTTTTCCCTGCTGATATGTTGAAGGTAAGCCGTAAGCCTATTCCCAACAACTTTTTCTTTCTTTCCAAATTTATGTTAAGTGACATTTTTCGACCCTCTTTTCTTCTTTTTCTATGATTTCTGGAAGATGCAACATTCTCAAAAGATTATCACTTTCTTAAAGAAATATGATTTTTTGGAATTTATTAAAATAACTGAGCCAGACTATAATTTTTATTCCAGACTAAATTTATAATATGAAATTGAATGTTTAATTGTTTGTTTATTGCTTCTTAGTTCAAATGCACTCTGTTGATCAAACCACCCACAAAAAAATGTAGGAAATGTCTTAACAGCTTAAAGAAGAACTGGCAAAAATATAAATAAGGGAATTTCATACATAAATGTTTAATTACACAGTTAGTGAGCTAGTGTTAGACTTTTTCGTCTTTCTCCTCTATACTAAGAAAGATCGCGCATCTCTTTCCCATAGCTCTGTCGCATATTACGCCACATGACCTCGCGGTCTGTCTTTGTTTCCCGCAATTCAATATCGATTTATTTTAAAATTTCACTCTTGTGAAGAATAAGTGCTCCAGTTTATATATTTTATTAAATAATGTTGTTGACAAATCTAATGTTTGTCATCTTTTTTTTTTTTAATTTTAAACGCAGTTTTAGAGGATTACCTTAATATTTAAGGTAGCTTAAAATGACTCTCGAATTATTTGTTTATATATATATATATATATATATATATATATATATATATATATATATATATATATATATATATAATTAAAATAATTTTGAAACTGGCTGTTATTTGCAATAAGGGGCAAATATAAAGAACATATCTAAAATAATATTTTACCTGTTAATTCGAGTTGTACATTTATTCAGTTCAACATACGACTTTGGCAGCTGCGAAAAGACGTGGCACCCGTAGATTACATGACTTAAAGGGTTAACGCCTTTTAAACCGTATTTCGTCTTGTAAAGCCAATAAAAAAAAATTTCTGTAATATATCTCCTCCATGCTGGATTTAAAACTCGACTGTTTGACTTGGCATTAGAACAAATGGCGTATTCCTTAAGCCTGAATGCTCATAATTATCGCCAACATCGTAACGTGTATTTCTTTACTGCTAATTTAGCTAAACATATCTTCATATCTCTCAGAAAAAAAAGATTTTTTTTTCTCCTTTCCGTGAAAAGCGTCACGAAGAATATTCTGGATTATTGATTTAAAACATATTTAAGAGAATTGTTCTATATTTGTATGAGTTATTGTTACTTTTCATTTTGTGAATGTGTAATATTTATAAAAATTCCCGGACACGCTATATCAAGCGATGACGGGTATTATAATACAAAAAAGATTCGAGATCACACGCATCTCTAAGAAATTATACTACCTTAGACAGGATAAGCTGCAAATCAGTATTGTTGATTTAAAACATGTACTGTTACTTTTGAACACATGTACACCATACGACCAATTTAGAATATATATTTTTTTCAAATTATATTTGATTCAAAACCTTGTATTTCAACTAGCTATTATATTGAAATAGACTTACGGTAAATATTGAAATAAGTAAAGAGCATTTGTTAACATTTTAATGTGCAAACATTGTAATATTTTTGAAAGTTCTTTTTTCCTTATTTCCCCCCTAATACTAGAACTCTTGAAAAGAGTAAGCAGCATCCTTCAGTTTTAATGTATATGTAAAAAAATCACATAAAAATAATTAAAATATGTATAAGAAACAACACGGCTGGCCATTAAATCTGTTACTACGAGAAGGCAGCAGATAACAAACATCAACTTTACATGAAAGGTACAATATTTTGAGCTATGCAAATTATTAAAATTCAAGTGCATTCGAACAATACAAATAGGAGTAACACCATCTACGGTGTGTAGATGACGTTGCTCCTATTTGTGAGAAGATTATACTCCTATTAAAGAGAAGATTATACAGCCAGTTTCTTATTTCGAAGTCGCGAAACATTTGCTTAAACGTCGTGTAAGAAGATGGAACTCCTACTGATGCATGTTGAAAATTGATGACTTCAAGATTGTAATCTACTGGAGGAGCGGATTATGGTTCCTCGATATTGTGGCTCGGATTGGTAATGATCCCATGGCTGTAATGCAAATACAGAATTGTTGAGTTGAGAAAAGGCATATAGAATACCATGCAGGATTTCAACGATTTCTAGCCACTAGTGTCTGACAGGACAGATTGTAGCGCACTGACTTCAATAGGTTTCATAAATTTCCCTTTAAGTTCAATCACCGAGTCAATAGTCAAACAAACAAACAAAATCAAATCTTTATAACTTATTTTTCTCATAAGATAACTAAAACTCAATATGCGTGTAATGAATGAAGAACAAACTTTTTAAGCATCCAAACTTATGTTCATATTATAAAATTTGACCTATCTTACAACAGATTAATCGGACCTGTGTCAGTGCAAATACTCGTAAATTTTATCCGGTTAAATATACGTTCTCAGATTTTTACTTCGCACGAGATATCGAGTTATACAATATCTTTCTTCTTAAGGTAAGCACACTAATCTTCTTATCTCCAAAGTTGTTCAAACTTTCCGATCTCTCTTTCCCTCTACTGCTCCAACATCACCCTCTTCGTAACTTATAAATGTTATCTGTTCAATATTATTTACTACTCTTCAACATAACTGTTCTAATTTCCGCATTGTTCATTCACAAGCAGAGATTCTCAAAAGAAATAACGTTATATCAAAACCCCAAAAGGTTAGTTGAAAGGAAACCTACATGAGAACTCGTTACAAGACATTTTATTGAGTCCCTTCGGGATTGAACAACTACGCCTGGTAGAAAGAGCTTGGATTGTTCCTCATGAATAGTTCAACGACGTCAGCAGCTATGAACTGTCACATGAACTATCACATGTCACTATGACTGTCATATAAACTATCAACGTCGTTGTGGCTTCCATCAATGCTGCAGCAGAGACAAGCATGATAAACTCAAAAATGGATAATGATCATGAACATAATAGTGACGTCGTATCGTCTTTTAACAGGAATCCCAATTATGGGCACAGCATCGTGGAGGCACCAAGGAGAAGGAATGTTTCTTTCCTTGCATTCGTCAGACTGGCACTCCACCACTTGTCAGTTCATTCGATTTGACTTCCTTTTAGAAGTTTCGTGGCAGGAGTAGCCCAATGGTAGTGGTTGCCCATCGATCATGTCACAAGAGATTGTTAATACTTAGGACCAATTTTCCTAAATAACCACAGAATCAATGTTCTGCTTGATATGGGATACTCAAGTTGTTTACTGAAAGAAACAGTAGTACACAACTTAGGACAGAACATTTTATCTTGCAAAAAAGATATCTTTTCTTTTTGGTGATCAGCTGAACTCAGTCACTCAAAGTTTAGGTATGACAGCAGTAGATCTACAGATCGAAGATGTTATAAGAAATAATATTAATAATTTAATCGTCCCAGACTCAACTCAACCAGTTGATTTATTGGTTAAATGTCCGTTTTCAGACCTATCATTTGTTGACTACGTAAGGGAAGGTGAACAATTGTTCATTGGATATGTGAAGGATAATCCATTTATGAATTTAGATTGCATTGAAGTGACGCCATACTGAATTGAAAATAGCTGAAACTACTACACGGGAACTTAAACAAATTTAAAGACAAAAATAGGTTATAAGGGAATAAAATATCATTATTAGAGAACAAATAAGTAATATGAATGTGTCAATAAAAGGAATTCAGTCTCAACATAAAGAATTTGATTTTGAATTAAAAAAAGAAATAGCGAAGAGAGATAGCGAAAACTCAAGAAGAAAATAAGAAGTTATCTCAAGTTATAAGGAAACAAATTGTAATTATTGGAGAAAAAGAAGGAGTATTATCAGTACCAGAGGTGCAACGTTTTATTCCAAGAAGAATGAAAATACTAATCTTTTAAATCATTTGGAAAAAGTATGGAATGAAACCAGCACCTCAAATGAAGAAAAAGGAGAAATCCAGATTTTGAAATACAAGTGAAAGATGGAAGGACAAAACTGTTGGAGCTTTAGCGAGAAAGAATACTGTGGAAAGAAAAGGGTAAAAAGAGAAAAGAGGAAGAATTGTAGATGGATTTTCAAGAAGAATAGAAAATGAAAGAAAAGTGCGGGTGAAAATACAAATACAGAAAGAACATGAAAAGATGAAAAAGAAGAAAACAGCAACGTCAAGAAGTATTTAGAAGAACAAAAATTAACTGAACTCCAGAATATCAACGATGATAAAAAAAAAAAAAAAAAGAAGAGAGAATATATTACTAATGCAAAAGGAGAGGAATCAGTAATGAAAAAGGCGAACTAAATCTAGAGAAGACATTTCTAATTTTTACCAAATCAACTAGAAAACTAAGAAATGAAACATGTCTCTTAATTTGAGAAAAAAAAAACTTCTGAATTTTTATGGAAAACAAAGAGAACGAAGAAGACAGGAGCAACAAATTACACCAGATGGAAATAGAAAGTAGTAGTACGCTTCAAAAATACCCTCATTCCATATGCAATATATTTGGGAAAGGAAAGTCGAATTTCAAGAAGAGGCGGAATATCCTTTTGCAAAAACAAAAACAAAAAAAAAAAAAAAAAAAAAATATCATTTCCTAAACAAGGAGAAGGATTTCACCTGAAGGCAGAAAAAACATTGAGGTGCACATAAATAATTGTCGCAAGATTCTCAAGCCTGGAGAAGAGGTTGTCATAAGTCGAAATTTAGAGACCATAGATCATCTCATCTTTCCCAAAAGTTCCAATGAAAAATATTTATTTCGAAAGGGAAAGAAGAGAGTCACTTAACTCCAGGTGGGAAAAATCTCCCCTTCCATAGATGGAACAATTTTACTCCGGCCAGAAAAGGGCAAGAAGGCTAATAAAAAGTGACTGAGAATCTCTTTTGACCTGGAGATTGATAGGACTGCAGACAAAGATCAAGAGTCTCCTCACTTCATTAACGAATGGTCGGAGGGACATTGGTTACCCAGTGAAGGACGCGTCAGGAGCGTACGACATTCACGGTTTGGTGACAAAGGGAAAGAGATCACAGCTGGTAAAATAACTCCCTTGTCGGTAGCTAAATAGAATGAGTCATCAATTTAGATATTTCCCACTCCAGCTAGATAAGATCATCTTAGGACAACATAAGTCTCAATATGAAGTAAACATGTGTGAAAGGACTGTCTATGAAAAGACTGTTTTATAACATCCTCGGTGCCAACACAAAGAGGAAAAAAAAAGGTTAACCTAAGAATTGCAAGAAAGGGAATTCTCTGCATAGTGTCCTCATCGGCGAAATGAACTAAAAATAGACAGTGAAATCCAAATGGACAGTTACGAAAGAAAGGGATTACCTGAAGGGCGAGAAATGGGTGAAAAAAAATTGAATATATTATATATATTGTTAATTAACCAAAGACTGAAAGAAAAAGGAGCTTTAAACTAGGCCCCTTTTTACTTCTTTTTGTGCAATTCATTATGAAATTTCTTTTTTCACGTGTACAAATCTCCTGCATTAATTTTCTTTATCTGAAATTGAATATTTGATAGAGGATAATTTTAAGGATTCCTGATAGGTTATTTTTTAAGGAGTTCTGATTGATTGTTCTTATTAAGTATTTGAACATTTTTAAAGGATTGTGGATTGATTTTATTTTAAGAATAAGTGATTTTATTATATAAAGAATTATTCTTTTGTTAGTTATTTCTCATGGAATATTTGAAACAAGAAATGATTTATTTTTTGGATTGACTCTTAGAATTGTGTTTTGTTTTAGAAATTTTTGTAAAAATATTCTGTGTGAACCATTTTGAGATTTTGAAATCTATAAGTATTAGTATTTTCTAAACATATAAGAATTATTAATTGTAAGTTTGTAAAAAATTAATAATTTAAAGTATATGATAATTAATGTTTTAAAGTGTAGGAAATTGGTGTTTTTTTAAGGTGCATGAAATTTATATTTCGAAGTGTATTAAGTAAAGTTTTTATAAGTAATTAAGTAATGTCCTTCTGTAATATTATAGGTCAACTTAATATTTAGCACTTCGGATATATAAAGATATCATTCATACTAACTCCTCAGTGTCAGCGTCTGAGTGTAAGCGAACAAGATGACACTCGAGATAAGGATTGCGAAATTATTTGATATGTTAAAAGTTAACTGTACTGAACACCAAGGTAATGCAAAAAGATACGAGGAATAAAAGGAACTGTTGTTATTGGTAAAACTGCTGTTAATCTGTTCTTGTCTGAAGTTTAAAGACAAAAGTTAAAGAAAAATTAAATGAAATAAATTTGAGTGTAAAAGAAAACAACAATCAGAAGTCGAATGCAAAAAAGTATGGTTATTAAAAATTTATTAAATGTATTAGTAAAAGAAAAAGTGTTTTCTACACATTTAATTGTATTTCCTGATTGTTTTAAAAATTGTATTTAGTTGAATGGTCATATTAGTAAGTCTTTTTCTAAATTTTGGGCCTAAAATTTTGTATCTAAT
The DNA here is from genome assembly GCA_019974015.1 of Nephila pilipes. Classification (NCBI taxonomy): domain Eukaryota; kingdom Metazoa; phylum Arthropoda; class Arachnida; order Araneae; family Nephilidae; genus Nephila; species Nephila pilipes. The sequence continues at coordinate 1,275,460 of BMAW01104423.1, read as the reverse complement.
AAATAATTGCAACAATTCTTGACTTAATTTTAACTTTAATTCTGAAAGTAGAAATTATAATGTATATATTTTACAACATACTCTTATTTAAATTTCATTAATATTTTTTTTTAAATTTCGTTTTGTCAAAAAGGAGACATTTGATTTAATTGCTTAGCTACTTGCTTTTCAGGTTTTCGTTTAATCAAAGTAATATGATATCACTATAGCATGTTATACGTGATTATGGGTCCTTTCGAAAAATAGAAAAAGGATGCACTTTAAGTTATTTTTACTATATTTGAAACACATAAAAATTATTTTAAAACACTGCTGTTTCATTTGTTTTCTGAATGCAATCGGAAGAGATTGATTCGCTAAAATGTTTCTTAAGATTTCAACATATTCTCTTCTGTGTTTCCCTTTTTTCATATAAAAATGAAAAAAAGGGAAACACAGAACACGAATTAATATTTTTAAAAAATATTTTTTGAAAATGTCATTATTATTATGCGGGAAGATTACATTCAAAATATTTTTAACTATAACATCTATTTAATGTATAAAGTATGTTACTGTTCACATTTCTTCTTTCACCGGTATTGAAAATTGTTTTCAAGTGGGTGAGTGATGGAGAAGTTTAATGACGCAAGATCCGTATGTACCCATACTGCGCCAAACAAGGTGTAAATGTGAACTAGACATTTGAAGAAAAAGGAAAGAAAGTTAAAAATAATTGATCAAAAAAGAGGAACGAAAAAATAGAGAAATAGCGCTAGTATATACCGGGGGAGTGTCACCCGTGTTTATTAAAGACAGTATGCCCCATGGGGAAAAATCACAGCATACCTCGGAGTCCGCTATGCCCGTACCAACCTAACAAAAGTAAGCTATTGATGGCAACTTTGTTTTCAGAAATATATTGAACAATCAAAAATATTTTGAAACTTCTTAAATTGAAATTCACACAAAACTGAAGAATTTTTTTACTTGTTTATCTATTGATTTTTCCTGTATAATACTTTTTATAAGGAATTCAACAAATAAATGAAAATAACGTCACACTATTCGGAATTTTATTCAGACTTTAAAATCTGCAAGATTTTTGGGACCTTCAAAATAATTTCTCTTAATTAATTTCTTTTCTTTACTTCTTGACATGGTTTAGGGCTTTAACGATTTTAATATTGCAATAGTCATTACTTTAGATTTATTTTATTTTTTCTTAAATTTCTGTTTTTTTTCCATTCCAAACAAATTTTTACATGACATCAAATCTGCATAGAAACTGAACGTGTTTTACGTCAAGTCAAAGTAAGTTTTTTTAATTGTTTCTGCATAAAATTTGATATTAAATTAAATTATTTTTAATTAGAGTTTTAAGAAATCGTGCAATTAGATAGTAAAATAAACAGAAAAATTACATATTCTTAAAAACTCTTTTTGAAAAAAAGCAAATAATTAATTAGGAAGATATTGTGCGTTGAGACTCTTCTATAAGGTATAATAAAAGTCATTCCCTTTTGGTTTTGTTTATTTTAGAAGAGATTTGACGTAAAATGCTAACATAAAAAATGCAATTCCTAGATGTTATATATTTTTTTAAAAATTACATCTCGGATTTGCATTTTATTCACAAAACAAATATTTTGTTTTAAAAAATTGATTATTTCGCAATATGTCGGGTATTTTAGTGACTTAGCTAATAAATTATTTTGCTCATATTAATAAAAATATATTAAATGGAATAATACACTAAAATGTATATTTTAGTGTATTATTCAGTCATATTCAATTAGAAGAAACTCTTTTGGTGTTTATAATCTAATATTTCTGTTTTTAAGGGGAAAAAATCAGTTAGATATAATTAACAACAAATGTTTTTATTTATAAAACTGTCTTTAAAATGTAATATGTCAAAATAAAAATTCTACAGTTCTAATCAGCATTAATCTGAATGGCTGCGATAACTGAGTAGTAATGGTCGCGAACTCATGACCGGCGAGCGCTGTTGCCATTGAGTTGTAAGTTGGAGTCCTAATGCTGCTACTGACCTGTCATGTAGCGGGGCTGTTGCACGCTAAATATGTCGAAGCACTAAGTCCTACTGTTTTGTCGTGAAGTGGAAATTAAGAGGGGAGTGTCATGTACGTCATTTGACCTAAGTTTAAAATTATGAGGCCTATTACCAATAACCCTCATGTTGTTTCTAAATGCAATGTTTATTAACTATCAATAAACAATCAATCTTGAACTCTCTAGAAAAGCATCAGTAATACACAGACTGTGTCTAAAGAATAAATAGGCTTTTTAGTAGTTGTAATGGAACGATTACTCAAAACAAACTAAAGAGTATTAATTTCTTTACATCGCATTTACTTTCAAAAGATACATTATTCCACATGCCTATTCAAAAACGCGTGGCTCCAATCTTTGTGTGGATTACAGTAACAATACGAGTGGTAAGAGATTGGGTAATGTTTGGAGGGCGACATGGGGAATTGTCGCGCTGGAATAAAACAGTTGGCGCCTTAAATCCACAACAACTCACGGAAAGAGAGGAGAGAGTCCAGAGCGTAAAGAAACTGTTGTAGCTCCTCCCACAAATGCTCTAGAAAATTCATATCTGAGGATTTTGAAGGTGGTAGGGTGTTCTAACCTTAATATTCGCTGAACTATTCCTGTGCCACGTGTGACAGGTACTCGTAGAATGGGTATGCAATGTTCTGAAGAAGCGACGAAAGAATTAAGGAGGGAAGATAATCATTGCAACAGTTTAACGTTGCCCGAGCTCATTATGGTTTTATCCACCGTGATGAGCAATTTTTTTGATGACCGCTTTAAGACACCTCTTGCCGATGACCTTTACATCACCAATCTGACATGAAGGGTTCCGTGCTTCTTGCGACCATTGCCATACGGACTATGTCATTAACCTATTGCAGCAGGAAAATAAATTTATCGAATCAGGTTATACGTTACGGCTGTGGTAACAGAATAGTCATAGCATCGAGCTCGTGGTATGAGAGGCTTTCAGTCGAGCCACGGGTTCAAATGCTGATACTGCTAAATATGTGTCAAGCAGAGGAACTAATTGACGGTATTTCTGTTAGAGCTCAAAGTATTCACTTTAACAAGGCGTAAACGAGGAAAATTTAGTACTAAATCAGGTGTATCTTCGTCATCTGACCGTAGTCAAATATTGCGAAGCAGACTACTATCTTCGAATATGCTAGGAGTTTGGACCAACAGTTGTTATGTTCTTGCCCATATTTTTACGAATGATATTATAGAGCTTTCATCTAGATCAGAAGGATTAAAAACAGTAAAACAGCATATACATTTGTATTGATTCCTCTTTCATTGAGAGAACCATTTAAGTATATTAAAGCAGCAAGCATTAATATCTTGCCGTTAAAATGATGTCTGAGGTGATCTTCGATTATTATTGCCAATAGCCGACAAACAGTCCTTATGCAGACATTGGACGATGAATCAGCATTAAAATCTATCGTAATCTGACGTAAGGTCGTGTTTCGTTTTATCGATTCGACATAACTGAATATCTGAGAACCCAACGTATCAAACGTTGTTTTGTGCCAGCGTTTTACGTACTTGACTCTGGAATTTTTGTTTTGAGATTCTATTAATTAACTCGCGTGCAGTATTGCTCGACGTATCAAGCCGTCCAGCAGTTGTTGGTATTGAACATGCGGTCCGTAACCATTTGTCTTCTATCAATCTTGTTTACAAGATTGCCTTCATTCATGCTAACAATCATTGTCGTGCCGGTGAAAGCACTGCTATTTTTATTCCAAGGCACTGACATTAAAGAAGGCATTAGTAACCGTTTGATTTAATTAGGAAATATTATATTTATTTAGGAAATAGTATCACATAATAATCTTTTTATTTATAATAGTCTTTTTTTAAACGTATTGGTGACTTCGTTATTGATATTATATTATCTTGGTACAAATAGTATACTGATATAGAGCTAGAAATATCTAAGCCTAATAAGAAAACTTTTTTTCTTATTTTCTTGAATCTAAACACCTATTGAAAGTTCAAACATAATGACAGATTGCACCTTAAAATATATGGTTTTGGAAAAGTTTTAACACCTGTTTACACTCCAATACAAACTCAAGAGTATTTGGACAATGCGGCCGTGCGAAGTTAACGACTTCACCAACAAGTTTAAAAACACGACATCGCTTTTAAGTCCCCCGCTTCTCTGCGGAATGTTCAGGATGAAAGCTTTCTCTCACACTTTCTTCTCCTTTACTAAAAGCCTGAGTTGTATGAAAATACATAAAAAATATATATTTCTAAAAAAAGACGTTCCTTAAAATGATTTGTGTGCCTTACCCGCGCGGGAGTACTTAAAATATCGTCTTTCTTATTCTTTTAACGACTCCGTCTATCATTGTTTCAAAATAAAACCATGGCATTCTGACGTCAGGAATACGAAAGAGAACAATTTTTAAAAGATGACCATCACGTGATGAGAGACGTCATGCAAGTAAAGAAAGAACCATTGTAACCGCCCGTTAACTTGGACGTGCGTTGCTTGAGTGAAACATGACAGTTTTATATTTTTATGACTCAATGGATTTGTTTCATTTTCTCATACCGTTACTCTGTCGATATTTTCTAATAACGTGATTCAGCGGAATGTTTATGTTTTTATTTTTCTCACACTCAATGACATCACAGTTTTCCATCTCTTTTATGGTTCTTTTGGTGTTGTTGATACAAGAAAAGAATGAGCTGAAACAATACCGTACTATTTTTAGATGTAGAATAAAAATCCAAAAATTTTAATTGTGTCTGTGTGCGCTTCATATCTTATAGATAGTTATTCATTGATAATCTATTTACTTTAGATTTCTATATTAATATATTATAAAAATTTAGTCTTTTAATAATCATGATTTTTTCATAATTGAATGCCTTAAATTATTTTAAAATCTATATACATTAAATTATCTTCAGTATAAATATTAAAGTATTGTCGTTTACGTGCTGAAAAAAATAGGTTGAATTGAAGACACAATAGGTATCCGAATAACGTGATTTATTAAATAATTCGATATAAAAACCAACGTTTTTAAAAACAACGTTTTTATATGGTGGCAAAGTTTATTAGAGAAAATTATTGAAATATTAGTTAAAACTGTAAGTTATTTTTAACTTTAAAATTTACTTAAAAAGAGATATTTGTGACAGTATTAAAAAATTCATAATACTTATAAAATCAAAACATGCATTTGAAAGTTTGTAAGTCATTCTATTAAAAAAAGAATGGGAACCAGAATTCAGAAAAAATTATTGTGATCAGACATTACGCCAAATATTGGAAACTTTCTTTCTTGCGAATGATTACTGTCTAAAAGTCAGCAACCCTCACTATCTCGGAGATAGTAAAGGGGAGATAGTATCTCCCCTTTTTGATTACAAAAGTTTTACGATAGCTCATGCTGCGTGGGGAGTGCCCGGTGCTCCCAGAGGGGGGAAATAAATTTTTTCTTCAATCCTAAAAGCGCCGAGAGGAAAGAATATTTTGACTTATTAAAATTATTGAAATATTAGTTAAAACTTGTCGCAAACGTCTAAATATTGCATTGTTAGGCGAGTACGAACGATTCCCAAAATTTCAAAGCTCTAGCTTGATGGGAAGTTGGTTAAATTAACGATCGAAAATTTGATGACACACACACACACTCACACACACACACACACACCGAGTGAAATTCAGAAAAACGTTGTAAAAACTAAGAGTAGCTACACTTTGAATACATGCCTTTATATATCATAGAGAAATATTCCAGAACACTGCTCCGGAAACATATAGAATATTCTGAAACGTTTCAAAAATTATAATGAAAAACAAAAAGTACTTAAATAGAATTTTAACATAAACTTTTGACGTTGCCATCAGTGGGTTTTGAGCCGAGAAGCTCTCTATCTGTTGACGAGCGTCGCACCTCGTCGCCATCGGTGCTTGAGAGCTTTCGAGGCTGTAATTTACATTATTTGGTTTGCTATAATGTTTTAAAAATTGCAAAAAAAATTACAAATTGCAAAACTGAATGAAGCTTTTAAGCTTCACATGAGATATTAAGCAAAAAAAAAAAAAAAAAAAAAAAAAAAAAAAAAAAAATTCAAAAATTTTTTAACCTTTTAATTTTTATATAAAAAAAAAAAAAAAAAAAAAAAAAAAAAAGCTGAAAACGCATATTCAAGTACAGTATTTTTTATGAAATACATTTGTGTCTGGTCAAAATATAAACTATTCTAAATCTTAACTCTTCATGAAAGCGAATATTTTTATGAATAAATAATTTGGTATAAAAAATTAAGCATATTCTTTTATTTTAATTTGAGGAAGGTGTTTCTGCAATTCTTATTTGACCCAAAAAATGATTTGCAGATTTTAATGCAAGAAAACATAATATCATTCTCCTACTTTACAAAGTCATGTGTTTTTATTTGTGAAAACTAAGAAACCTTACTTTTTGAAAATCGATTTAAGTAAAATGAAATTTTCAACCTAGTGGTTGAAAAAAAAATTTTTTTAGGAGAAATACGCAAAAACTTGCGTATAACAATTATAAAAAAAATGTAAAAATTTAAATAAATAAACGGTTATTTTTTCAATTGCTGCGTCACGTCACTTGCCTCTTTTTACGTAAAAAACGAGCATGCATTAGCATTTTAATATTATCAATCTTGAAAATATCTTGATATTTTCAATGGTAATTCTGTTTAATCAAAGGGAAGAGGTGAATATCAACAAATGTAATCGTAGATGTGATGAATAAGTATAAAACTCTGTATGCTCTCATTCTCTTTTTCTAAATCTCTTTTTAAGATCGTATAAAAGGATAAGTGCATATTTTGCTCTATTTCCTAATATAATTTTTTTTTAATCTTTTTAAATTTTTAATATAAATATTTTTTTAATTCGCAGCGAAAAGTGTAACATTCATTGTCACTATTTGATAACTTTGATCTGATTTATTTTATTTTGAAAAAATCTTGAGTACTTTATTTGAAATAAAAAAACAAAATATTTGTAAAGTTTTTGATCAAATCCTTACTTAGTTCACACCCTTGGCAACGAAAAGAGAATGGCATAATATTGTGCAAAATTAGAGCATTTATTTTTTTTTGCAGAAAGTAGTAAAATCTATCTAGTCCGTAAAATACACTACGGCGTCATTTGGCGCATTTTTTTTTTTTTTTTTTAACCCAAAGGGTGAGGGCTAAGATATTGATTTAATCAAATTTTTATATTGATGTAATAAATGTATATTGTTCTCTAAAAAAAGATATGATATGTTCATGGTTTTAACAAAATTAAGATTTAACGTGTTGAAGAACAGGTGGGTCTAACTAGTGTTTAGCAACGATGTCAAGGTGAATACTATTTTGTATTTCATAAGATACCTTTTCTGTTTTAAATATTTCATTCATTAAGGGTATACCGTAAAATGTTATTGGACTCCAGGCAAATTTTCAGTTATTGTTTGCTTTGAAAACATCGCATAACACAATAAATATAAATTGAATATAGTTATTTCACTTTGTGAGGTTCCTTTTCTAACAAACCCATGGCCAGTTTTAAGAAGCCATTAAACGACATTTTTTAATATAAAAAAAAAAATCTTTTGTAAATATTAAGGAAGTTTTTAAGTTAGTATTGTTTTTAAATGTGGAAGTTGGGGTGCTGCTGTTGCCATTACAAGAAGATGCATTGAGTACTTATATCTATTGATTAATCACAGACGGGCCAGCACGGAAGCATTCTCCCGTGTTTTCGTTTGTTTGTGCGCATTTAATATGCCACGCGTTATAGAAAATGGCAATGATTAGGAAATATGCACTGTGATTCGTTTTCTGCATACAACAGGCGTGAAAGCTGCCGAAAGTCATCATCAGATTAATGAAGTGCACCGAGAAAGCATTCTGAGAAATGGAATGATAAGAAAACAGATGAAAGCAATATTTTTGGATATGCAGGGGATATTGTTTGAGGAACTTTTGAATCAGGGGCGACACATTGAATTCCTAAACTTATTGTGAAATCTTAACTAAACTGCATCGGGCAATCAAAAACAAAAGGAATGGTATGCTAAAGGGATTGTTTTGCTGTATGACGATGTTCGTAGCTCATCGAACTAAAGATCTCATCGCATCATATAGCAAAAAATAAAATGATTCCTTCAGTATAGTCCTGATCAGGCTCTCAATGACTGCCACTTTTTTCTCTGCTTGAAAAAGAATCTAGGCGATCAGCGCCATGACGACAATGATGATGATGTCAAAACGGCCGTGAAGTAATGGTTAGTCCATCATACGGCAAATTACTTTGAGGATAGAATACAGAAGCTGGTTATTAGTTGTGATAAGTGCCTTAAAAGAGGAAATAGTTATGTTAAAAAGTAGATTTAGGTACAGACTTTCTTATGAAAATAAAATTGTAGAAAATTGTAAAGTAGAATTTTTTTTAAGTATCAAAATATTACTTACCTAAAAAACAAACAAATATTTTCTTCTTCCCAGTACCATAAGATCATTACCCTGGTTTTTTAGTTATTTGATTACTTACTTTTTAGGTCGAGATGTAAGTTATTAGTTTGATTTCCAAGCAATCTACAATTATTTACTTATTATAAAAGCTAATATAAAATTTTTGTTCAATATATACAAGGTGAGGCTAATAAATAACGAGACTGACGCTGTAAAACATTTATTTCGACTTCATATACATTTACTTATTATTACCTTTAATATAAGCTCTTCCGCTATCCCTATAACGCTCCATGCGAATCTTCCATTGTTCGAAACGGTGCAGAAAGTCTTCTTCTGTCAGCTCCTACAGAACTCGTGCTTCTCTCTCTTTCACAGCTTCAACGGAGAAATGTGCAAAAAAGGAACAACAACGTTTTCACAGTTCAAGTCTTTTTTTTTTTTTTTTTTTTTTTGCTTATTCTTTCACGGATTACTACTAAAACGTGAAATTAGTAATTTGATTTACAGTCTTACCTTCAGGGACCCAGTGAAGGTACATAATCCCATGTATTTCGAAAAAAATAAATCACTATTATTTTGAATTTTTTTTTTTATTTCCAATGGCAGATTATAATAGTTACAGCAAAAAAAAAAAAAAAAGAAGAAGAAGAAAAGAACAATTTCAAGGGCACTAAACACAAAATAGGAACAAGAAATGCTGCAACAAAATTCATTAATCGAAAATGTCTCTCGCCTCCAAGTAACGTTCAGGAAGAAAGGACTTTCGAAACGCAGGGCACTGGAGCAGTTGAATGGAGTCCATATCCTCATAAGAGCTGCACTGAATGCAAGCAGGAGAAGGAACAATTTTGAATCTAAAAAGATATTTCCGTAAGCAATCATGTCCGGTGGCTAGGCGAAATTCAGCAAATTTTGTATGTTTTGAGATTTTAACTCAAGTGGGAGACAGCATTCTCCCAAGCCTTGTGAGATAGACGATTGGAAAGGTCCTCCTAAGTATGAGCTTTAATAGGTTTTTTAGCAAAGTTTTTAATTGTACAAAAAGGCAAAGGACGAAAAACATTCTGCTTAATCAAAGCACTCCTCTTAATCTGATAGTCCACTGTTTCGTTACCTGGGACCCCCACATTGAACAGGAATCCACTGAAAGACAATAGTTTTCTCAATAGAAGCCAGGTAATAGAGGTGACGAAGGCAGTCCAAAATGTCTTGCGTTAAGGGATAATCATCAGGTAAGATGGCTAGCAGCGCAGCCTTTGAATCGTAGAGAACAACAGCTCTTGTGAACTTAACCAGTGTTAAACTTAACCGGGTAAACTTAACCAGGTGGCAGTGTACCTGGGATAAGGCTGAGAGAATCGCAGCAATTTTTCTGTCAAATGCAATACCTTTCCCCACAGGGATATATAAAGAAAATATTTCGGTGAAAACTCCGGCACCTACGTTAGGGCCGATGTCCAGGAGAGACCCATCAGTAAAAATCCAAAGCCATTCGGGTTCGGGATAATAGGTATGCAATTATTTTTATTTCAAGCGCCAAGGCTTTTAAAATTGAAGAATCTGTGTTACTTTTAGTAACCCTTTGACACAGGTCAAGATTAATCCAGGTGGCTGTCAATTTTATTGGATTTAGTGGTGGAACGAGGAGTTCTTGTTCAAAAATTAAGCCAAGTGAGTTTTTAACAGAAAGACTCCCTAAAGGAACCCCATCTGGGTCTTTAAATTTGTGGTCAAATCCCGACTGATCACGTCGAAAAGCGAAAAACATCCAGGTATTCTAATGATCCTTTCCCAGAGAATAATGGTCTTCTCTTGGATTACAGTTCTAAGCGACCAATCACCAGTCAACAAAATCATGGCATCTATCGAGGTTGTCTTAACAGACCCAGTAACAATACGTAGAGCTTGATTTTGGATCCTTTCCAGCGGTCCGAGTACATTTCCCCCGGCCACAACAAGTGGTTCACAGCAATAAGTCAAAAGAAGGCGATTAAAGGCGTTGTAGGTTTGAAGTAGAGTTGTTCTAGTACAACCCCACATTTCCCCGGCAAGACGTTTTAAGGTACTTAGCCTCTTCATGGCATGGTTGGTTATATCTCCACATGGGACTTCCATGTTAGTTTGCGATCCAACGTCACTCCCAGTTATTTAAAATTATCACATTTGGGGATTTGAGTGCCCTTATATTAAAATTGAAGATCCAAAGATTGATGCATAAAGGAAGATGTCAGGCAGTATGATTTATTTACCTCCATATTATTAGTATCAAACCATTCCCCCAGAACATTCAAAACAGCAGACAGTTTAGTTTCTATACATCTTCTTACGTTTACTTTTTGAAACTGTCCAGAAAACAAGATAATCGGCTTAAAAGAGGCATTTGACGCCTTGAGAATCCCTTATTTTTAGAATCAAATCATTAATACATATGTTAAAAAGGGAACAACTACTAACGGTTTCCTGTGGGAGACCCGTTTTCAGGATCTTGGATTTCGAAATTGCATCACCGTATACCTTATTATACAAGAGCTTTGGCACAAGAAGCTTCAAATCCAGTTACAATGATTTGCCCTAATATCTATATTAGTGAAAAATAGAAGGCTCTCACTTCATACATTGTCATAAGCAGACTTAAGGTCAATAAAAACTACCATCAGGATCTGCCTGATATCCAAAGCGTCCTTGACAAACTGGCTCTAGATGGTTACATGATGATTGGTAGATCGAAAAGTTCTGAAGCCCGCTAGCTCCTCAGCCAATAGACCTCCACTTTCTAGGTAATAGTTGAGCCTCCTTACAATTATTTTCTCCATAGCCTTCCCTACTGCACTAGCCAGCGATATTGGTCTATAATTATTGAGACGATTAGGATCTTTGTCCTTCTTATGTATAGGTATAATAATAGAGGTTGTCCAGTCTTCAGGTACAGTACCAGTTGAAATTAAATTGAAAAATATCCAGACGGTTTCAAAAGCCCTAGGACCCAGATGAACGTTGATTGAAGACTGCTCGTTTTGTAAATTTATAAAGGTTAGCAGTGACCATCAGTTTATTCGGGGTAAAGCTTCTGCCACTGTAATGTAGACAGATGTGGGGATATTCCTTGTTATATAGAAGTTCGAAAGTAGACGAGCTAAGAAAGTCCTGAACTTTCCCACCAGCTTTATTTATGTCAGAATAACCCGACATGGGAGAGTAGGCATTAAAGTCTCCAACAAACATAGTATGTTTACAGTGGTTAAAATAGGAAAACAAAGGAAAATTACAAGGAGAACTATAAATATCCAAGATCTTAAAAAGAACTCTGATTTTCTAAACATCCAAATGGACAACTTCACTTTTATCGCAATCGGTTTCCATCGATTTTATAATGTGAAAATCAGCTGTTAATTTTTTCTCGACACCGATCAGGATGCCGCTGGCAACCAGTCTAAATTTTGGAGGTACATAAAGAGAATATTCCTTTATAGGGTATTATTTTAGGTTTTCAGAAGTCAAATTAGCCTCCATAATAGAAAAGACATCGATTTCCTTCTCATGCAGAGTCATCTCCGCGCGTTTTGATTTGGACATTCCACCAGCGTTCCACAGTAACACTCGAAAAGTATCAACCCTAGGAGGAGGGGACATAATTCTGGTTTTTTGATCTTTTAGCCACTATAAAGTGTTACTAGGTGCACCACCGGATGGTAGAGTTAATGAGCACCCTTACTTTGAATTTTGATTTGCTCATTCGAGCTTTTTTGGCTCGGTGAAGTTATCGTTTAGCGCATGCGTACTTCTGTAGCAGCGTCACTCTATTTTGTAGACACGTCTCGTATCTTCTAAATAAAGGTTTAAAATGAGACAGAAAAAAGAAGGTACTTGTTTTCATTGAAATTAAACGTATGTAATGATTATGATTTCAATTCAGTAGAACGCATAAATTCCTGGAAGTTGCACATTAATTTTTTTTAAAATCAGAAATTGATGAAACCTGGCTTAGCTGCGACACGTGTATACTGATAGGTAAAAAATCCTCGTCTAATCTTGCGATAGATTTTGTCTGGCATTTCTCAATTGTTGCACTAGATATTCGATATTTTATGGTGCTCGATTCTAATGGTCGTAAGCCTCTGGTGACTTTCACTGTTCAAAGAATAATCTGAATAGGGCAAAGATAACGCGAATCACTTAGGTCTAGTTATTATTTTTTTTTTTTTGTTAAAAATGGTCCCAAGACGAAGCACCAAGAATGGTAACAGGAACGGTTGCACAAGATGCCCGGTTATACAGATTTACTAAGGATGACATGCTATCATAAGGGATAGCTCCTTCAGCAACACACATGGAGTAGTTGGCTGCATGTTTTTGCTAAACAATCGGCTGCGTGTCTTATACTTGGGGTCACTGACCGAATCTTCTCCATATAGATGCAATGATCTTCCATTTATGGACTCAAAAATGATTCACCACTTAACATACACTCACGGTCGCTGGTGTTTGTCGCATGCGTACTGCTTTTATAGTAGCGTCAGTCTCTTTATTTAATATTTCCAAAATTTGTATATTATTTTTTATCCCTAGAATGTCAAACGAGTAACACCATCATAATACGTAATGCGGGGTACGTGAATTTTACTTGTTAGGAAATGGCTTGTGATTGGAAATGAGCAATTTCATAAAATGTTTTTTTTTTTTTTTTAATCTAAAATGCACTTTTTTTAACAAATAAGACAACTTCAATATTAACTTTTCCAAAAAAGTTAAAAATTCGTATTTATTTTTTTAAAAAAAATTATGCGGAAAATTAAAAAAAAAAAAAAAAAAACCCGCTATTAATCAGCACTTGATTTAAATTCCTTGTTTTTCTTCCGGTTTCAGTGATATTTAATCTTGACTAAAAGTCACCCAATAAAATATTCATCATTTAATGTTGATTTTTATTTGAAATTTGTAAAATTTAAATATCATTTGAAAAGAGTGATAACTAACAAAGCAATGAATCAAATTTCAGTTTTATGAATTTCCAAAGAATAGAATAAATCTCAGTTAGATCCAGAATGACATATTTACAGGTTCTCACGAGTATTTCTTTTTAACTAACCGCTGAGGCTACTTTACTACTATGTTTGATACGATTTTCGCCATGTGAAAGAACCATGACTTGTGTGAATTAGTATTACTATATAAGAAGTATAGTAAATAGGATAGACAAGATATAGAGGAATTGCTGAGATTGATAGGATCACTATATTGGGACAAGTATCTGTGAAATGATATATTTAGCGTTATATATCAACTTTATTAGGATCCCATCACTCGAAGTAATATTGGACCGGATCCAGTTAATTCAAACTTTACGTTTGGAGCTATTAAGAAAAACGGAATTCTTAAAATATTTGGTTATGGACGCGAATAAGTCAATGCTCCATATTAATACGAGGAGGAATCATAAAGTTTTAACAATTGCATCGGAATAAACGAGATATCTGGATAAAGCTCTAATACCTTTCTTCATTGTTCAACTCTTGTGCCATATTTCATTTTAATATATTGGTCAAAAACTGCAAAGCTTCTGTTAAAGACACGCAAGAACAAACTGAAATACTTTATTAATAATCACTAGAGAATCGATAAAGTCGCTCTCTCTAATCCTAATTAACTCAACAATCCTAGATTATTATTCAAATATGAAATCTTACCTTACCAAATCACTCGCTCTGAGTTCAACTATTCTCACTAACAGCAGCTTCGTAGCTTAATACTTTAACTAGAATTCTCTGCAGTCTACAAATAAATTAAAGTGTTTCAATCCAAATTATGAATCTCTATCAACAAATCGTTATCCTCTATCTCTCTTTCATTTCTATTTCATATACAGATGGAGGACAAAATAATACGAACACCTGTGAAATAATGAAAAATCTTTATTAATAGGGGGTTGGACCACCTTTTGACTGAAGTACAGATTTAATGCGACGTAGGATAGATGCATAAAGTTCATGAACAATATTTAAAGGAATATTAAGCCATTCCTCCTGCAGAACGGTCTCTAATTCTGAAAGGCTGGATGGAGGTGAAAATCGGGAACGAAGTTTGGACTCCAAATATTCCCATAAATGTTCAATAATATTCAAGTCCGGAGACGGAGGGGGCCAGGCAAGATGTTCAACTTCATCGTCATGTTCTTAGAACCATGCTTGAACACACCTATTGTGAATAGGGGTGTTGTTGTCTTGAAAAAGCGGTCACTCTTCAGGGAATATAGTCTGGACAAAAGGATAGACATGATCCCCTAGAATACTTAGATAGGGATTGGATTGGATTCTCCTATGCAGAATAACAAGTGGTCCAAGACCGTGCCAAGATATCGCACCCCATTCCATAATGGAGGCCCCCCCCCATGCTTCACAGTCGGCAAGAGGCATTCAGGATTAAACGCTTCTCTGGGCGTTCTCCAGACATAAACGCATCCGGTCGTCTGAAATAGGGTGAATGACGATTCATCTGACCATATTACCTGTTTCCACGCTGTGGGGACCAGCCTTTGTGATCTCTGCACCACTGGTGTCGCTTGAAAGCATTAGTTGCTGTCACCAAGGGTTTACGAACTGCCACTCTACCATAAATGTTCGCAGCATGGAGTTCCCTTTTGACAGTTTTTGTTGAAAAGGGGTCCTGTTCCCGATATATTATAAGGTCCCGAGATTAATGAAGAGGAAATCGTGAATAACCTAACCTCACAAAGCTTATTCTACTTATTAACTGATTCTAACGTACATAATGTTGTAAATAACAGCCATTCAGGCTGATTTGTTTGTTTTCAGCAAGCCATAGATTGAAATAACCCGCAGGATGGAGAAGATAAAGTTCAATCTGCAGATTCTACATTGAGGGACTTCGATAGGTCAAGAAACGCTGGGACAAATGTATAACTCTGGATGATGATTAGGTAGAGTAGTCTTAAGAATAATAAATAAAAATTGATTTTGTATCTCGATTGTTTTGAGTAATACTAAACGATTCCTCGAGATAATAATTAAAATTTTAAAACACTGTGGGTTACTTCAATCTGCGGCTTCCTGAAACCAAACAAATTAATATTAATAGATGTAACTTACAATTTATTTTTATAATTTGAATTTATTTAAGAATTTGGTGTCATTTTTGAGTCCCTTGGAGTAAAACAGGTGGTAAAAAGTACAGAAAAAGAGTTGTCGGAGAGGCAGAAGAAAAATTATATCATCCTGGAGGATTTTAATACGAAATTTATTTTTATAATTGAATGCTAAAACTTTAAATGTATTTTTCTTAGTTTGAGATTTTTCATTTGCGCGCAGGATATTTCAAATCTATTATATTAAGAGTTTTGAAACCTAAGATAGGTGAGTCAGACAAAAAATTAATTAAAAACTTTAAACAATAATTAATAATTAAAACAAACAACTGTATTTTTTACTTGAATGTTAATTTGCTGTACATAGAATAACTTAACAAATTGATAAGCGTACCGTAAGTAAACATTCTTTTTTCATACTCTCTAAAAGCGGAAAGTTAAATGCAAATAACACGAAGAAGGGTGGAAGAAAATGTACAGCGAGGTAGGTTATTATCAGGTGCTAAAATATTTTCTACTACTGATGGTAGAAATAATGCGTAGATTCAACGCAATTAGCAGTAACTCCAATGAATGCCCATAGTAAATAATTATGTATAACTAGAACATTCAAAGAATTAATCGCCGATCCAATTTTTGTTACATGCTGTTATGTTGGCAGGGCCACGAAAATATTCATTGTGAACTGAATACGGCCGTGGTCACGAATTTGACAAGCGGGCTCTGAAACAAAATGAATTCAAATTAATTACATCTGTAAGACTAATGCGATAGATGGATGATAATTTTATAATGATGGGCTAATTTTTCATGAAAGGTGCCTGGGGATAACTTGAACAATACAGCCCTTAGTGGTTTCAGCGTAAAGGTAACCAACAGATGATTCTACTTCTTCGAAAAGGAAGCCAAGAAAAAGCTGTAGCACTGAGCGGCATTTGGCGAATGACCTTTTCCTAAGGAAAAGGTAATCGTTTTTTACCTGACTTCCCGTTGTTATTTTGATTTGGTGTTATTTGATCTTTCCTTATCCACCTGTGGTTAAGGAATCCGAGAAATGTAATACATTATTAATTTTGTTAGGGTTTTTATTGCTCTCCAATAATGTGGGATGCATTTTTTTTCAAATCGGTTATGATTCTTACCTGAATCGAAAACCTGCCGCAATACCTTCATTAGGGGTTGTAATAGCTGTATGGGAACTTTTTTGTTTCATACGTTTATTATATTAATATGCACTAACATGTTGTTGTTTTAAAAAAAAATGCTTGTTCACATAAAATAAAGGGTACACGGTTCAAAAGATTAACATAATAATACATTATGGTCATAATAATTACACTTAATTTTCTTAAGGTATATTTACATTGCTAAGATTATATCTCATTTAATTTTTTATAGTCGGCTTAATTTAATATCCGAACAGAATATCATTGTCTATTTTAATAATGTCATGTAGACGTTGGAGTAGGTTGAAGTGAAAGCACAAGAGAAAGAGAGTTATCTAAATAACGTGATATATTAACAAACTAAGAGCAGCTATACTTGCCTGAGAACACATGGATTTATATATATTACATGCGAATATTCCAGAACACTGCTCTGTAAACGTAAAGAATATTCATGAAGGTCTTAGAAATTGTGGTAAAAAACTACGAACAATTACATATAACTTTAACATAAGTTTATAAGATTGTCAGCACTAGGTTTTCAATCTGGCAATTATCGCTCTTTCGGAGAACCTCTACGCCATAAGTAGTTGTAAGCTTCGTACCAATATTTATGGCTTGCTCTTATTTCATTATTTAATTTAGTGATAGATTTTTATAGTAGAATCGTCTATTTTTATTCTTTTTGTAATTCACATTGGCAACGTTTTTGTACTTTGGAATGTTTTGCTTGTGAAATGCATTAGGAATATGCAAAAGGTATTTTCTGTTATTGATAGTAATTGTTTCTATAAAGCCTGGGGATCGGAAGTACGTTTACTTTAAGCTAATTATCATTCCTTTTGATTGATTTTAATTTTTCGAGAGCTTAACAGAAAAATGTGTTAGCATAAGTTAAAATGAAATTAGCAAAGTCATTTCTTTAATTATTATTGGACTTATTCTATTCATTCTCAGTTTATATTTTTCTTTTTTATTGCCTGGTCAACATATCACCAAACAGACAGAGGATTAAGAATCAAGATAACTTGGCTTATTTTCTTGCATTAAATTTAAAGGAGAAAGACAATGCTAATAGCCTCACAGGGTTTTCATCTTTTCAGCTTCATTAAAACCATTACAATTTCAATTTATAATAAGAGTACCCGTATTACCGCTGAAGAACCTTATAATTGTTTAAGGAAAGGCTTCTTCAAGCTATTTATCAAAGGATTATCATTTCTGATTCTTAAAAGATAACATATGAAATAACCATTGCTCTGTTAACTGTAAAGTCTTTCAACAACGAAAGCACCTTTTCACTGGATCAATCCTATTAATCACATGTTTCAAATGTGGAAACAATAAAATAGACAGCCTAATCCATTTATGTACATCCATTTATCTTCCGATTTATTTACGAAGCTTTTGTTTCAAATGGAGCCGATGCTTTAACGCTCTCGTGTGTCCTTAACCGCTTAATGCGATGAACATCTAAGAGTGAAATTTAAGTTCATGGGCATTAATTTGTACCTCTCTTTTACACAAAAGCGTTTCAGATATGGAGTAGGAAATTCTGAGAATCGCATCACAGAATGATGTTAAATATTGCTTACGAAGAGGTATCTAGCACAAATATAAAAGCAAACTAATAATATTGTAATTATAAATAATGCTCATTTCTCTCCGTTTTTCCGTTAAAGTATCATCAATATGAAGAAAGCAAACGTAGTTTATATTCTTAAACTAGTCATAAAATTCTAATCTGGTAATTCATCGTTGTATTATTACACGTTAAAATGATGACATATTCTAAGTAACGTTCTATTTTTTTCTTTGATATAATTTTTCTAAGTATATATTATTATCATTATAAATGTGAAGAATAGTGAGATTATCATCCCCTCCCCCAATTTCTTTTTGTTAATCTCCTATGTTTTGAAAAGCGTTATACTCTTTGAGAAATAATTGACATTGATCTGTGTACCTTTTAAGGCTGCTTTTGCATAACGTCAAAGAATCTGATCGAAACTTAAAACATATTTCCAGTCCGAAATTTGTTCTAATTTTCATGAAATTTCGGGACATTGTAACATGTACATCCATTTATGACGCACTACCCTTAAATTTTAAGAACAACCCAAAAACGTGCCATTTTTCATTTGATCGCGAAAATTTTAAAACTCATTTAGCATTACAGTACAGGAGAGGAACACATTTTACACCAGAAAAAGGGATAGATTCGGATAGAAATAAGTTACATACAATATATTTCGATCTAAAAGATAGCGAAGTCAGAATATAAAATTAATATTCGAGCGCTTTTTTACCAAAAAAGTATTCGAATTTCGAGTCCTAATCATTACACAAAGACACATTATACGAAGACAAATTACACATTACTCGAAGATAATCTTAATTAAAAATTGTATTTGTTTGATTGTTGGTTAAATGGGACATTTAGTTCAATATTACTGACACAAATGTTAGCAAATATATTCAATTTCAAAGATTCATTTGAAAGGAAAAAGTTATATTTCCTTATTTTTTATTGGAATATTAATTAAAATTTATAACTCTTCGTGAGTGAAAAGCAATTGTAGAAATAGAACTCTATATTTTAGCTATCGCGTAAAAAAGAAAATACGAAACCGACTCAAAAAGAACGCAGCAATATAGTAATGCCCATTCATTGTTTCTTCCTTCTTCCATCTTTTTTTTCTTTTTTCTTTCTTTTCTTTTCCTTTCTAAGAAATCCATCAGTACGTCGCCCTTCGTATAAAAAAAATCATCGGTTTAACTTTTCCAGTCAATGACACCGTCTTGCATTCTTCGGAACAGATTCCCAGAAGCAAACCATTGTTTGATTTCTGGTGTATAATGATGAATCCAGGTCTCGATGGAGACAACTCGACGCGGTAGTAAACTAGTTTCGATTTCGAACGAAAAGACGGCCAAATCAAAACAAATATAGGAATCAGTGCTCAATTTTTGGCACCGTTTAATCGACGACAGAAATACAAAGGTACACCAACTAGCTTAAACCACGCTTTTTGTCTTCGGAAACAAGTACTTTTTAAATCACTCTCGCACTCTTCTTCTCTCTTTCTTCAAATGGAAAACCTCTTAAGTTTAGGAGGAAGTTTATGATAAAGATTATAGGCTAATTTCATCTTTTGTTTCCATAAAATCTCTAGATAACGTTCTTCTCCAAATAAGGGTCCTGGTAGCCTGATGATCATGCTAGCGAACTCACGGCTGGTGGTGTTTTCGTCGAGTCGTGGATTCAGGTCCAAATGTCACTGAACACCTACCATGTAGTGGGGATGATATACGTTATATCTATCAAGGTCCCTAGCCCTCCAGTTGGCGTGGTGTACAAGTTTGCAGCGGTAGGTGCTCAGGTGTCGATTTCGTCACTTGACCAAGATTTAAAATAACGAAGTTTGTGTCGCCAGCAGTCTTCGAGTTATTTCGAAGTGCGACGATAAAACCAATCATTCAACTCCCTCCAAATAAGCGAGTGAGAAATCCATGAAATACGAAGTAGGATTCAAAAGTTCTCGGACTGAGTCTGTAGCATAAGAAATATTACCTAAAAAATTGCCGAAACAATTCCTCTTTCGAAATAAAACCCTTAATCTCCAACACACTTTTTTCATTACTTGTAAAGGTCATCGAAACATTTCTGGAATCCCTTTTTAGCCGTGTTCTTTAATTCAGTCTGCGATGCACATTTAACTTTATCTACAGATTAAAATTGGCGTCCCTGCAAGCGACGCTCCAGTTCAGGAAATAAGCAGAAGTCGCAGGGGGGTAAAATCAAGAGAGTAAAGAGAATGCGGCAAAACTGTTGTTTTAGCTTTCTCAAGAAAGTCAGTGACGAGGAGGGATCGGTGTGCAGGAGCGTGGCATACAAATGCACCTAAGACTGCTCAGCCCACGATTTTGGTCTCTTCTTTCGGTTAGACTCAAGCAAACGGCGTAGGATGTCTACATAGAGCTCTTTGTTCAAAGTGCGTCCTTCAGGGATAAATTTCAGATGCACAATGCCCTAGATATCAAAGAACACCTCAAGCATGTCCTTCCATTTGCAACGATCTTCGAGGAATTTCTGCTTGCGTGGAGATTGTGGAGATTTCCACGTTGCCGATGCTCTCTTAGATCGCGGGTCGTTTAAAAACACAATTTCTTCTAACCAGTAACAACTCTACCAAGTAGAGAAGGATCTTTCTCAACAGCCGATATTAAGTCTCCCACCATTTTTATTCGAATTGCCTTTTGATCTTCATCTAACATGTGGGGAGCGATGTGTTGACACATCTAAGCATGTTAAGATCTTTAGACAGTATCCGTTGACACAAGGCCTCGGATATCCCAACTGATTCTGCTGTTTGTGCTATTGTTCGAAGCCCTTTTTTACGTACCGCCGTAGAAACCTTTTCGATGTTTTCGGTGGTGCGGGAAGTCTTGCGGATGTCCAAAGCGTTCGTCGTCCTCGACACTTTCCCTGCCTTCTCCGAAACTTCAATGCCACTCAAAAGCTTGCGTTCGCGATAATATGTATCATTGCCGCACACATGCTTCAACATTTTGTGAGTCTCCGTAGAACTTTTTCTCAAGCAGACACAAAATTTGATATTCATTCTCTGCTTAAAAAAGGCAATTTTTTCAATTGCTGGTTACTAAATGCTTCCGCCTTCAAAATACTATGCCGTAGAGAACCACCGACCAAGTGATTTGGGACAAACCATTTCCAGAAAAGGGGGAGAACGGAGTAACACAGAAACCTTATCGTAGTCGCTCAATTACAAAGTTTTCACACGTTATAAGCTCAGTCCGGGAACTTTTGAATCCTATCTCGTACGTAATCATGAATTAAATACAGAATTCAACAAGTAAGGAATGAGGCAAGATGCACGTGTTTAGGATTGAAGGGGAAATTCGAAAGGGAATGAAGTGAAATGGAAAGTTGGAAAAAAAAAGAGAAGGGACTGATCCTCGAGGAAAGTTGCACTATTGTAACTTAAGATGCTTAACTTATTTTTCTGATTTTACTTTAAGATCTGTAACCGAATTTTTGGTCTTCTTAGTAACTACTTCACATTATGAGCACATTTATAAAAGTAAGTTTTGACAAAATATATTTTGACATTTTAATCTTTTTTCCATATTTTATACTGCATTTGAAACATTATACTATTTCGGGAGGATCAAAGAACTGTACATCTTCACTGCATACAAAAAATGCGCTTCATAACGTAAGCATTTATCTAAAGAGGTTCTTTCTTATTAAAATACTCAAACTCAGTCGAATGACTCTTTCTCTTAATGAAATAAATATAATATTTAAATTATTTTTTAACATAATGATATAGATTGCATAACTTACAATAAACTAGTTATTATATATAATTTTAAAATTGTTAAGCTTTTTTGGAAATGCATCAGATAACTCAAACCATAATAAATGATTCATTTAAAATGAAGTATAGCGTGCACGTCTAAATTGACGATTTTGTTTCGATAACGATTTCATTCTGACAAAAATTTGTTTTTTGCTTCGGATTATGGTGTTGTTTTTTGGTAACCCTTAAGATAATTAAGCTACCTATTTTAAAAGTCGAAAAATCGCCAATTCGTCAACCGACACTCTATGCTTACTTTCAAACAATGATTGTAGCAACCTATCTGCTAAATAAAAAGTCAAAATTATTTATAATGAAGTATAATTCTTTCTTATCTCAATTAGTTAAATTAGTGCGAAAAAATAACTGGTAATTTGTGCGTCTTCGTGCTAATTTAAAAAACAAACAAACTGCATTTTATTCGAAGTAAACTAAGTCTAATTTCACTTCATTGTGTAATGAAAATAACATCTCAGGCGTAGTTTTGTTGATTATGGTTATTTTTGTCTCTCAGAGAACAGATATCGGAGCTGAACCAGGTCTGATAAAAACTAAATTGTGAAGTCAAAACAATTGGTTCGGAGCATTTTCTATACTACGTAGATTTGGTGTCCTGCCATTTGGACTTGTTTAAATATCTTAGATATGTTGAGACAAACAGGGAAAAACCCGGAATAATTTCGATTAAGTAATTGGCAGTGATAAAGATGTTATGGTAATTATAGAACTATAACTAAGAAACCATTGCTTTGTAGCAATAGATATAAAGAACTCTATTACAATAAAGCTGAAAAATTTCAGACATTTCATTAGCTTTATAAACTTAGCGTCTACTAATATTAATCAAAAGTATTTCCAATTAATCAGCAAGTGAAAAATTCAATAGAACAAAGCTGGAATCTACTTCTTGTTTGAGTTTGTTTTTTTTTTTAGTGACAGTTACATTTTATTCCCTCTTTAAGTACAAAGACACATGATGTATTATAATCCTGTGCAATTAATAAGATTCTGAAGGTGTTTTAGTGTTTTCAATGGAATAACTTGGATCGTGAGGAATTTTTTTATTGTCAGTATTCTTAAATAGCCAAGGGGCTAATCAAACATAAATGGGACTTTTTCAAAAGGTCATTGAAATAATACGAACTACACCAATGTTACACATTGTCATCATCATCAACACGTCAATAGTCATCATCATCAATACTGTCATCAATAATATCATCATCATCATCAATATCGATTATCAATATATATATATATATATATATATATATATATATATATATATATATATATATATATATATATATATATTATCGTGTAACGAAAGGCATAGGACGTGTATGGAGCCAATTGCGCACAAATTCTTTTTATTTGATGAGAATCTTTCTCCTCTTAAAGCTTTTTTGTAGGTTAGAAACAAACGAAAAGAGTATGAATTCGTACTATAGAAAGAATGTTTGAGGACTGTCCAGGTAAGTTTCTATAAATTTTCTGGTGTTACGTCAAATGTGAGGGATCTTGCTTTGCCTCCGAGTAGGAGTTTGGTTGGTTGGTTCAATTTATGGCACTGAATCCTCTAGGGATATAGTGTGCCAAACACAAGGTTAATATATTATTTTTTTGTTAAAATATTAAAAAATCACATTCATGATAGAGAGTAAGATGTCATAAAAATATATGAATGGGGTAAAAGCAATGTCATTTAAAAAAGTTAAATATTTTAAAATATTTAAAAAGTTAAATGAGGAAAATCCCCAACCAAGTCAATTAAAGAAAGATTAGATGATTTAAAATATTTAAAACGGACAGAGTTAAAAACAGAGTATTCGATTAAAATATGTCTCACTGTAAGAGGACAGACACAATGATTATACATTGTGAGGCTCTCTCCTAAGAAAAGGTGTCTATGCGTTAATCTTATGTGTGCTATACGTATACGTGTCATAATAACATCTCATCTTCTACTTGAAAATGGATTCCATTGCGAGATGATTGGTTTTATATTATGCAACTTATTATCGATTTGTGGATTCCATTGATCCTGTCAGTGGTCATAAATAGCCGTTTTAATGTATTTTAATATATTGCAGTATGGAATGGTAGAAGAGAAAATACCGGATGTAAAATTTTGCGGCGTTATCAACGTTTTCGTTTCTTTTGAAACCTACTTGAGAATGGATCCAACAAAAAAACTAATTCTATATTTAAGGACTTTATATTATCAATTATTTTTAAAATTTTATTGATCAAAGGATGAGATAAATAAGTTAGGTGACTTAATGTTTGCAAAACACTCATGGATTGCTGTTCGTAATATTCTCCGAGTAGGAGAATATTACGAATAGCAATCGAACATCTTTTAACCGGTGTACTGCTTTTACCTTCTCCATAAGTTCACAGTAGTATATTACATCGATCATATGTTAGTCATAAAGAACATTAACGCATACAATACCCTGAGACTCCCTCCCCCCCACACACAAAAGAGAAGCAAAAACATTTCTTGCAGATAGCTGAGTTTTTGCTTTTAATGGAACAGTTTCCCTTCATGTCCGCCATATAACGTGGGCTCTATTATGTTTTTCTAGTCACTAACGCTTTGAACACTTTTATTATTTTATTGGACTTTTTAAAACGGAAAAAACCCTCCTAATAAATGAAACGTGACTTATGTAAACAAGGTAAGAGGAAATGAACAAAATTGAGGATATGCATATTTAAGCAGTGGAGAGTTTAATATGGAGATTCGTTATTTGGCAGTAGAGATAGTGATACTGGGAAGTGTTATATATATATATATATATCAATGGGAGATATATGTATCATACCTGCACTAAGTAAGAAGCTTTAGGAGAGAACATAGAGATGTTCCACGAAGGGTCGAGAATTCGGACCTTCATCTGTAAATACATATTCGAGCGCAATTGGTGCCGTAAGATAAGCAATAAGTTATCATCTTAAACATTAAATCAGAAGCATATAGAGACCTTTACCACATGAATAGTAAGTTAGACATAGACGTTTAATTATTTATAGATCTGAATAAAATAATTTGGCATAATTTCATTTGAATGTGCTAATTGTGACTCTTACATACTTAGAATAGAAGAAGAAAATAATAACTGTGCGTAACAATCATTCCACACTGGAACACTTTGTTTCATAAGTGCTAGTGAATAAATAAATTAACACATGAAGAATAAAACAATATCAATCTGTTCCTCAAACTTTAAATAATTTATCACAGTTTCTATGTCAAAATATATAAAATCATCTACCGCTATTAAAAAAGTATCGTTTATATTAGATTCACTTTCAAAGAGAAACCTAAAATTTTAAACTACATTTCCTATTCCACATGAATCAATGTCATATGTTCCTTATATTTTATTTATACTTCAGTATATGATATTCTATTGTTTCAACAGCTTTTAAATATAATATATATAAAAATATCTCATTGAATATGAGTTGGTTTGAATGAATTTTTGGGGTTAAAGTAGGTACTGCTGATTATAAATTTTAAATTTGTCATTTATCTTGTGTTCCGACCTCTTCCATTTTCTTAAAGCTTTTATGACAAAATAAGAAAAATACATACGCACATACATACAAAAGAGCGCTCAATTGTCAATATAAGAAATAAAGTTTAAAATAACACAAAAAAAAGCACTCCAAACGACAAAAAATTAATTTGATTTTATTTCAGCTTCCTATTGTGGTTTGTTCTATAATTAATAGCTTTTTACACAAAGACCTTGTTGATTAAAAGTTAAGATAGTTTAAAAGTCAAGCATCCGAGACTAATGTTTATGTACGTGTAGTAACACCTTAATTCACTTGACACGGTAATTGAAACATGCGGGTAAGTGTAATTACAAGCAGTTTCCGGTGATAATCATTTGCTCTCGAATACCCAAATGAATTCACAATGCATGTAAAAAAATCAGGTTATCGCGTTAATATAAATTTCTAGGGGCTGTGATTTTATAGCATTCGTAACTACCCATTATGCTCTCAACCTAGTTGGCATATTTCGGGAGTTTAAAATGGTTGTAAATACAGGGTAATCACCACGTTGTTTTTTTTTTTTTTTTTTTTTTCCATCTCGAGACTTGTGAAGAGGATAGAAATAAGGATTATATTTTAGCAGTGGATCGTATGCCTTTAGAGGAGTGCATACCAGGCTGCGGTTTATGAAGGGAATAGATGGCGGGGATTATAAATAAATAAATAATAAACAAATGAAGGGAGAAGGAATAAAAAAGGGTGCGGAAGATGTGGAATTAGTTCCAAATATACCCCACTGTCTCATTAAGAACAGGAAAGCTTAGAATAAATCTACTTGAAGTGTGGAACACTAATCAGTTCAGCAACAATGGGCACTAAGAAACATCAAAAATTTCACGAACCTTGCATCAAAAATACTTGGAAGTTATTTTAATTTTATTTTATTTTTGGAGAGGTGAAATATACAAGAACGTTGCTGTCAGCTATAATGAATCCAATTTAATCGCTGCTAACAAGACTTGTATTTGTATTTAATCTTTCTGAGAGCTATGTGATATAGATGAAAGCACAATTAGTGATGCGACATTTTTTTAAAAACAATTTTTTTTTAGAATGTGCCGTTGTTTTCAATCTTATTAAGCCAGTTATGGAACGTTTAAAGAGTAATAAAACTCCTAAATTTTACTACGAATTTCACAATAAAAAATGCCGCAATGAGAATAGAAGCATATAACTATTCCCCAACAAATGTATTGAATTATTTAGAACAGTAGAAAAAGGAAGGGTTTATACTATTGAACTCATGCTTATCAGTCGAACCATAACCGTATCATAACTCTCTAAGAAAAGAAAAGTATCAGATAATTTATTTTGAAGCTTTATTTTTATCGAAAATATTGAATAAAATTCAAGTATAACTTGATTTAACAATTTAAAATAAAGTGTGAGCATTTATAAAAATTACTTGAAGAGAATCCAAGCTCAAACTGTTATCAGTCACTTTATGTGCAAACATCAAATAAACTCAGAATTGTTTTTTTTATTAAATTTTCATTACATATGTTGTTTTTCAGGTTTCTCTTTTTATTTCAAGCATTTTTTTGCGTTTTTTCCAATACACCTGTCTGTAATAAATCTTACGTTACGAAGCATATTTTACAGTAGCTACAAATGCAGATGTGTCAATTGAGCTGAGTGTTCAAACTGATTCCGCTAAATGTGTGTCGTGTAGTGAGGATGATACATGTTAAATTTGTTTTGTTCAAACTTCTCTCGTTCGTAAGCAGGGGTATCAGCTTTGGTGTCGTCCTCATCATCCGACCTTATGTTCAAAATTACAAGGTCCTTATAATAATTTTATTTAATTTCTTTGCTTTTATTACATTACTTATAATGTAATTTTTTGAGAAAAATGAAAATCTTCATTTTTTTTATAATGCTTCCAAATGTGAACGAAACGTATGATTCAAAAAATGTTATTCAATTAAATGTTGAACATTGTTCTACTTACTGGTTCTCAAAAGTTAATTTTTTTTTTTAAAAAAAAAAAAGGAATTTAATACATCTTAAAGCATATGGGTAGTTAAAATATGTGGTAATGAAAAGAAACATTTAGAATACTATTTATTCATCAATTTCAATTAAATGAATAAGTAAAATGTAAAATTGTTGTTTTATTACCGAATTGTTATCATAGAACAAAAACGTTAAAGCTGTACTCATTAAGTCAATTGATGAGCTTTCAAAATTCTTTATTTCGATTATATTGAAATATTTTATGTTTTTTCAACTCAAAATCAGTTCAAAGTTTTCCAATAACTAAAAAAAAATCTATACATAAATAAAATATTTATGTTTAAAAAAACCAAGTGTTAAAAAAGTCAAGCAGAAGTGGTGAAATAATAAAAAGGAAATTCTGAAACACATACAGGGAAAAAAACTATCTAATATGTTTAAGTCAATTTTTCAAAAAATCATTCTGGTTTAAAAAATGTAATTAATCGGAAATGTATGCAATAATATTTAATCAGAAAGCAAGAAAGCATTGAAAATCAAAATTAACATTAAGAGGTGAATGTATTACTTAACACAAAATTCTACAGAATAAAATCTTTAAAAGTAGAAAAATTTGGCGAACGATGTTATCTATAACTATGAGTGACACACTACATGTATTTATAATAATATAATTTTACAAAAAAAAAGCAAATGACGGTAGGATATATAAAACAAATTATTAATTATGTAAGCTTATCCTCCTTGCTTTGATTGTTATATATATTTGAAGAATATCTGTTGTTTCTGGAAGTTAATGAAGAATTTGGTTAATTATTATTATAATTTGCATTTTTTATACGGGAGAATTATTTTAAATCGAATGCCTCAAATAATATCATAAAATGGAGTTTGTAGCGCTAAATAAACTTGTGAAGCTAAAACTCCCATAGAAAGCTCCAAATTCACATATACTCACTAGTTCATTAACTAACGAGTTCATTAACATTCATTACCTTACCAGTTCATTAATTTAGTTCACCTTGATAAATTTAGTGAATGAAACTGTAACTTGAAGCTGTGATTGGAGAACATACCAAGCAACTATGTACTAAAAACGATCCAGAATCTAAAAGAACTGACATCGGACTAGAAAATATTGATAGAGGAGAAAATATTATGAATAATGGAAAAGACTCGACAAAAGGGTTTATTATCAATAATTTTAGAGACACATACACACAGATATATATATATATACATACATACATGCATACATACATACATACATATATATATATATATATATATATATATATATATATATATATATATATATATAATAACAAATAATATTCTTTATTAATATAAAGCACTTCATATATAAGAAAATACTATTTAATACAAGGAAAAGGTAACGTATGAGAAGAATATATAAATTAAATTTTTTGAATACGTTTGATAGATTTACTTTAATAGTTTTTCATTATTGTATAAGAATAAAAAATGGTTTTAAATATAATGAATTTGATTCCATTATATATATTATTTATGATTTTTTTTATTACATTTCAATGTTTTTTCTGCCCTTTTCACGAAATAAAACTTAAATAGTTGCCAGAAGTCTCAAAAAATACATTTAGCATCTGGATTGTTAGAGCTGTGTCATTTTAAACTTTGGTGCATTATCTTTATAAAATACATATTATTCATTAATATTTCCCACGTAAGCGTTGTATTAACTGGGAAACAATATTTCCTTTTTTTAAAAACTATTTTATAAGTTTTTGTATGAAAATATACGATGTTTTAAAGGTAATTTCTATGGATATATTTTTTTTTCTTGCTTTCGATAAACTGAATTTTTAATGTCGAGCATTGCCAATCTGTATGTAAAGAATTTTTGAAACCTTTAATCCTGTTGCAGATGACTCTTAGCTCAAAATAGGACCTTTTGTAAGTTGTTAAACATGATTACAAATTAAGAATACCGCAGTTGTTATTCCAAGGAGAAGAGTTGCAGCTGGAAAATTGTTTGCAACAAATTGATGGATGATCTCGTTTGAACAATATTTTCGTTTTCTCCCTACGTTTCTCCAACCTGCGTTGCAGACTAAGTATACACTAGGCGTATAGATAAAGAACTAAAACACAATGAAAAGGGAAGAAATTGGGTTAGGAAAAACCATAAAAGAAAGGGGTTACTTCTAGAAACAAAAAAAAAGTTTCTTAAAGTGATAATGTCTTCTTCTTCCATAAGAAACTTTTACCTTGTACCACGATAATTTTACTCTCTCTTTGATTTAATTTTCAATCGAGAAATCGAGATTCCGTGAATTATTCATGAAAGATACATGCCTTATTTTCTCTATAACAATTAATGACTTTCAAATATAGAATTTTCTTTTTCACAATCGTCCAATTTTTAAAAATTATTATAATTTATTGATATATTAAAACGTGTGTTGTTAAAGCTTTTTGCTAAATGTTGATATTTATGGATAGTTATAAGTTAATTATGCATTAAATATAACGAATGATTAATCTTCAGCGTATTTTTTCCGATTTTGTGTTTTGGAAAGTTTGAAATAATTTGCCTTCTAATTTTTCAACTTTATTGATATGTCTTTCCTAAAAAACACTAACTAAATATTGAATTAAAATTTATCACTATGATTGTTGAATCATCAAGGAAATAAAAAAAAATCTGAAGCATTGGCTAATATACTATCAAAATCATGTAATATTTTCATTCATGTTAATATTGATTTGACAAATTAAAAACAAAGATTATACTGATAGAAATTATTTATATGGATTTTAACTGCTACCAGGAAACAAAAATATCTAAAAAGTGTTGAGAATTGTTTTTTACTTTTTATATTAATGTTTTGAGATTTTGGTATAGTTAAAGAAGTCAATATTTATAGCAATGCTTATGTAACTTCATCGCAACATGTTTTCCTAACCTAATCCAAGATTATTTGTTTGATCAATGGGTAGTTATGGAATCATTTTTACATTTTCTTTATCAATTACAGTTTGCATCTGCCATATATAACTGACTGTGTCATGATATTCTTAAATGAGTAACGTCATTCACCAAAATTAATACTTTGAAAAGAAATAAAGTAATGTATTCTGAACTTCATTAAAATAAAATCATCACCCAAGTCAACTACCATTCTTAAGCATATTACATTCAAAACAATTAGCATATTACATTCAAAAGAACATCAAAACTTTGAAACTTTAATTACATAATAAAATTAAATTAATTTATTAGAATAGCATTCTAAAGCAAATTTCCTTTTGAACAAAAATCAGAACTTTTTTTCAAAAGATATGAAGGAGAGATATACAAAAGTCAAAATGAATATCAAAATTGTAAGCAAAAATGCAAGAGCACGACAAAAATTTGCATTAAAATGAGACGTCTGAGTAGTTAATTAATAAACACTCGTAGCTACATGATTCAGTAATAATGAATTTAAAGAGTAAGAAATAAAGATTAAGTTCAAATAAAACAAGAAAAACGAATATCTCCTGCTTTGCACTGTAAAATTTGCCTCCTATTTAATTTTAATTAAAAAAAACTGTAAAATCCTTGTCAAATACATTTTTACTCCTATGCACTTAATGTCAAAAATTTTAACACATTCTCAAGTATTAAGTATGTTGTTCGCTCTTTTCAAAGTTGTTAGAAGATTCGCCCAAGTTAAAAAGATTTAAATTATCCTATTGTTATTAAATGTAAAGTAATATGATTTTTTAATAAAAAATATAAATTCAAAATTCGAAAATATAACTAGTCACCATGAAATGAACATGGTAACATTCAATATATATATTGTTATATATATATATATATATATATAGTAGACAGTTAAAATGCTGAAGAAATTATTACCATTATAAATTAAATTATGGCTTCCTTGTATATTAATATGCCATTGAAAAAGTCTCAATCAACAAATAATATTTTTCGAATAAATTTTCCTTTATATCAATAATGATGAAGAGTTCTTACAGAAGTTTTTCTTTTTGTGTTTTGTTTCTCAACAGTTTATAATTCTAACAAATAATTCTTGAATAAATTTAAGGTTTATCGATGTAGCACTGAGAAGTAACATGAGAGCAATTGATGACGAATCTCGTAATTTTGAACCTTGGTCAATTCAAGAGGACTTGAGCTGGCCCCTCTCTCTCCAAACTTCCATTCTCGTCTAACGTGAGGATTTTGAGCCCAGGCAGGTTTTAACTCGCACCAGTCCCGCTATACGACGGGTCTTTAGAGGCATCAGGAGTCGATTCTATGACATAGTTGAAATAACATTGACCTCAAGCTCGAGACTATGACCACTGATGTTATAAAAATTGCAAATTTTTTAAGCATTTGCATTTTCCTACGTGCTATAACAAATAAAAAGTCTACTTACTCAGTTCTAACAAATAATACATTCCATGTATTATGCTTATCACGAGACTATTTTTAATAAATTTAAAATATTTATATTTATATTATTTTTTTATAAAAAGTCTACATCTAATATTTAAGAATTTAATTGTAGAATAAATTATATTATGTTACAAATATATATAGATAAATATATATCTTTATCAGGATAAAAAGTTTAAAAATTTAACGTTATTATTTTTTTATTTATTTATTCAGATAGGACTCTATAAATATGTTGAAAAAAATAACTGATAAAGAAACACGAGTAATTTGCAAATTTTGTACAGCTCAGTGGCTCTCAATTTGGAATGCGAAATATGAAAATTTTTATGAAAGCAAATTTGAAAATAAATTGATAAAATACTTCGACGGGTAATTGTTGAAGTACTTACATGACTATTCCGCAAACAAAGGACTTGGATACAAAGACTCCATTTACGTGAAAATAAATGATAGTAACTGCCACCTTTCTGAAACAAAAATAGTTTACCATTGTTCCGTGAGCTTCTTTGGAGAGTATTTAACGACTTTTTGTTGGAGATATTTACGTAATGATTTTGTCATTCGAAAATTTATGTTATAATTTTATCAGGGCAAGTTTTTTTTCTCAAAGGAGAAATTTTAAGAATTATGAAATAATTGTTTCAATTATATATATATATATATATGTATTAAATTAATGTGACACAATAGTTGAAGAAAATTTAAAAACACAATAGAAACATAAACTAAAAATAAAAGAATTCCTTAAAATTAGTATGAAAACCTACATATTAAATTTTTAAATTATAGAAAAAGTAAAATAAAAATAAAAATTTAATAGCAGAAACCAGAAAAAAAAGAAGATTAACTCACTAAACAATTCAGAAAAAGAACAAATACATGGATGAATACACGACAAAAATAGCAAGAAAGTAGACTTTAAAATATAAAAAAGTATAGACCTATGCATGGAAAGCAATGAATACGAAAGAAAAATGAACAACAAAATGAAATTAAATATATTATTTAAAAATTCTGAGTCTGGCTTATGACATATTAGGCTTTAACATGTTTTAAAGGTTCTTACATTTTCTGTAGAAAAATGTTATATAAAAATATGGAAATTCCATGAAGTTCATAAAATAAGTGCTAAAAGAGCATATTGCAATATAAAATATCAAATTTAAAAAATTAGGAGAAAAAATAGAAATACTGTAGCATTAACGAATGAAAACACAGAAAAAGTAATCCAAAAATTAATCAATCAGATTAAAAAATAAAAAAAAAAAAAAAAAAACCTTTTATGAGACAAATGCCTTGTAACAATTAAGTACGTGTTGAACTCTAAAACATAGCAATATTTCCTAGCCTTCGTAAAAATAGGAAACATAGAAATGTCCTATATCAAAGAAAAAGGGAACTAATGCAAAATAATTTCAAAGACATTAAAAATAGCAAAATGGAAAAAATAGGGAAAAATTAAAAAATTAAGAACAAAATAAAAAAAAGCAACCCAATTAAAAAAATAATAATACAAAAATTAATTATTTTAAAATCAAACCAAAGCAATACTACAAATTATAATTGTTATATTTTGATTAACTCTCAGTAAAATTCTGAAGAAAAACAAATTATTATAAACTTAGGTGAATGTAAATATCCATTGTTTTAGACACAGGTGTGATATTATCCAATATTTGGTTGCAAATTAAATTATTAAAAATAATTGATTTAAAGAATTCTCAAATAAAGGAACTTTGTGATTCCTGAAGGAGAAAAAAGGCCTCTCTTATCATATAAATAATTTGAATTTTTATTACCTTCTTATTTTAATGAAATATCAAATTATTCCGCTTCATTTATGTTAATATTAGTTTGCGGTAAATTTAAATATTCTGGATAAAAAGATAAAATGGTTTCATATCTTTACTATTATTAATTGGGAAGAAAATAACATCATCAATATATCTATGCATTCTAAAGCTATTATAATCAAAAATAGCTATCTTCATAAAGCATAGATAAATATCGGCTAAAGAAGTATATTTGCAGACCCGTCTTATAGTATACATGTAATCTGTTTATATAAATCTTATTACTAAAAATATATGATATTCCTCTAAAACCAACAAAAAAACTGAGTAATTAAATTTTTTATATGCATTGAACGAATTAAACATTAAATTTCTTATGAGTTTCTTTTAGATGTTCATTAAGATCCTCTAAGTCAATAGAATTAGAACGATTTTCAAAATAACAGCTATAAACAGCATACATCTGTTTATTACGAATCTGTGTATTACGAATTAATTTTTTAAACGAGTTCAGTGTAAATGTTTCAGAAAAATTCATGAAATTCAAATTGATGAAACTCCTTGTATTGAATATGAGTCTTCGCTGAAACTCTCTCATAAAGAACAACTTAAACACATTTTCAAAAAAAATAATATGAATATCTGAGAGAAATAACATAATTGCTAGATTCGTAATATTTTAGTTGTTTGTATATTGTGTACACTTATTGTTATGTATTTCGGCTCCGTTCATTGGCTTAATTGTACGCATTTTGTGATAAATGAAGTGAATTGTATCCCATTATTTCTTATGATATCTTGGTTTCCCTTATCATGCATCTCAGTCTAAAAATAATATGTGTAGCTATTCAAATATTTTCTGAAATACATCTGATTTGTTCATTAAAATAAATGATCCAAACTATAAAGCTGCACAAATTCTATATTGGCTCATTTGGATAAAAATCAAACCCTGAAAATTATGATATAATTTTATCATAAATTTGTAATATATATGAAAATCTAAATACGACTGATTTTATTAGAGATCTGTTTTTGTAGACAGCAAAGAGGAACCAGGTCGATTTTTATACCTTTTCATTCTTTAATAGTTCACAAATATCTTTAACTCTCTTTTTGCGAATGTATTACTAAAAAATACTTTGATATTAATATGAATATCTCTAGCCTTGAATAAAATATTCTTTCACTAAAAATTATTAAAGCTCCAAAAGACCTCTTTAGAATTAGACTTTTTCTCTAAAGGGTTTTGAACGAATCTCATTGTAATAATGAAACTGATTTTTATTGTTCTAGGACACTGAAAGAAAGTGTGGCAAAAGTTTATATCTTATTCTCGTAGTATTTGCGAGTGTGTCATTTGGCTTTTATTCAAGTGACCTGTCCTGGAACATCTAATGTCGTAGTGTACAGTTCTAAGACAGATTAGTGTTCTTACAGAATTTCGAGGTCAAATAAAGGCGTCAGTTACCACTTTCCGTCTGCAGAATCATTCTTGCGGCGCCAAATAAGCTCCAATACAAAAATTGCAACAAATGAGCAGATTACAACATAAATTCAATTTAAATAATTTCAATTAAATTAAATTGAAATGCATCCCAATTAGTCGGTGTATTCATAACCTCACATGTTTTGCGTCATTGATATTTGAAATGGTTTCAATCTTCGATAATTGAACTCATTTGTACTATTTTTTTTAGAACTTAATAAGATAATAAATAAGAAATGTTACCTTTAATAGCATGCAGAGGGCCGGCCCAAACAAAATCAGGGTCCGCTGCAAAGTTAACTTGCAGAGCCTTGAAATAAATTTCCCAGAATAAAGTGATTATTTATTTCATTTTGTGAGCCTGTTCCATCTATTTCATTGTACGAATAAGTACTGTAAATAGTATTGAAAATATTGGATACTTAAATCATTTTAATAAAATTAACGTTTCTATCAAACATAAATCGTTAATAAATTTATTTATAAAAATAATTGCACTTCATTGACTTATAAAAAGCAATTTGGCCATACAACATAATGGAACAAATTTATACTGTGTTATTTTTGTGTCTCATTTTATCACATAGTTATATCAAGTTCGTTGATAATATCGACATAACTTTATTTTTTGTCTATAATGGTTTGGATAGATAAAATAGGTAAGGTGGTAAATCGTTCTTGACTAATACTAGAACTCACAAGCAATTTTTGTATTATTTCAGTCTTGAGAAAGATTTTTTAGAGCTGCGATGTAAGGCTAATAAAATTTTCAGAACAATAACAAAATTTGGATACAATTCAAATAAATTATTGTTTTTAAAAAATAGAATATTGTGATATCGCGATCCTATCCTACAAATTCTGATTTCATTAAATAAGTCAATGATGTCATTAACATTTTAGAAGGTCACAATGTATTTTCGGATTAAAACCAAAAATAATAAATAAAAATGAACCCTTTTTGATTTTACCAAATCAGTCCTCAATGTGAAATCTTCAGAAAAGCAGAATCTTGAGCACTCGTACGGTTTAAAACCTCCTCAGGCAGTCAGTGTATTTATACATGCCTCAAATATTTCGCATAATCAGAGACTAAAATTGTCTAAATCTACGATAATGTAATGTATTTTTTAAATTTAAAAGACAATAATACAATGAATAACGAATATAAGCTTTGACTTTAAGTTTATCTCTTAATCGGTACTTAGTTATAATATTTATTTTTGTACTTTATATTATTTTTAGTTTCAGTTCATTGTATCGAAAATATATTCTTATTTTACGTTAGTGTAGCAGTCATAAAAATTACTACTATTCGAAAAATTTAATTCGATATTTAAAAAAAAACATTTTAAAATGTATTTTTTTTACATTGTTCAATAATTCATAGAATTAATTCTTAAGTTACTATAAAAGTATAAATACAATTATTTACTGTCACACTAACGCAGATTTAGTATTAATTTAATGAACATATATTCTTCAGTATTCCTGCAGTGATTGATTTCAGAATTTTATTTCTAACTCTCTTCTCTGACATTTTTCTTTCTCTTATTTTTTCATCAGATTCTATTTATTTTTTTATTACTCAACTCTTCAAAGTATAGTTCGTCTTTTGCAATATTTTTTTCTTTTAATGATCAGAAAGCAGAAATGAATTCATGTAATATCCTTCAAATAATCCTCATTAATTAAAGGAATATTGAAGAGGAGACTTTTTCAAATATCAATAAACATACACACTCAAATGGAACCCAGTAAGTAAAAGCAATTTTAGGCTTAGGACCGAATATGCGGATTTGAACTAGTTTGATGGTACAAACTTTACTCTTGGTAAGTCGAATTAGAAATATCCAAAGTACAAAAAAGCACCGCAATTAAAAGTGAAAGAATAAAGGTTTATTATTCAAATATATCCAAAAATAGCAAAAATTCAGTAAATAAAAAAAAAAGTAATGTAAACCCTTATCTACGAAATATTCAAAGAAATGAAGATTCAATCAGGTGTTTAGATAACTATAACAGTTTTCAACAAAACGAAGTTATAAGATATTAAATACTCAAAAAGCAATTACACACGTATATATATATATATATATATATATATATTGTAAATATAAATACATTTGACTTCGACTAACATTAATTTTAGAATACATAACGTAGGTTTGATACAAAAAAATTTTAATGTTATAGTATGTAATAAAAAAAATTTAATTATGTGGTTTTGACAATGTAGAAATTACTGTAGTCAAAATTGTTCCTTTTAATTAAAGTAGTAAAAAAGAATCTTATGGAGTACCAAACAAAATAATTACAAAGAATTTTTCTACAATAAATAGAAAACTATGATTCATAGAAAATAATAGAATTCATAATAGAATTGCTAAAGGAAGAAATAGTAAAAGAAAATGTTTTAATAAGGAAGATATGGATGAAAAATGATTAATGGTTTGAATTTTAAATTTTGGGTGGATTTAATATTAAAAAAGTATAAAGTACTTTTTATTTCGTTTCAGAAACAGAAATATATATATAATATTTTTAGCGATTATCAGTTCAAAAACAGAATAATAGTAAATTAGATAATATTTACATCCATACTCGTTTTATTTGTTCCATAAATTTGATATGAAACAGTGGAGCCTCAAAATATTTAACATTGTACTGCTAAATTTATGAATAAATCCTTTGATGAGATAAATTTTAACAATCTTTTTAAGGTTCCCACCTACCGACCATTTTGATTTCGTGGATGTAATGTTAATCTTATGGAAATTCTACTTCTGCTCTCAAATTTTTACTATTTGATATATTTGAATGAAATAAAGTGTATCTGAAAGAGCAAAAAATAACGAATGCTTCTGCGGAATTACTTTTTCCCTTCAATTTTTAAAAATATTTTCAAAACCGAAATACTCACAAGCGATTCTTTAAAATAAGGGTAAAAATGTTTTTAAAAATCGGAGAAAAAATTTAATTCCTCAGAAGACTTCATTAATTTTTTGAGCTTTCAGCTACACTTTATTTCATTCAAATAGATCAAATAGAAAAAAATTGAGAGCAGAAGTAGAATTTCCGTAGGATTAACATTACATCCACGAAATCAAAATGGACGATAGACGGGAGCCGTATTATAAAAATTAGTTCCTGTTAAAAATATCAATAATAAAAAAAGCATATAAATATAATTAAAAATAGGTCGTATTCTATTTAATAATAATAATACCTTAGATTTAAAAGATAATGTTATTGTAAGTGTAATGATTTAAAGGACACAATATTAATGAAAAATGTGAACGCGTTAGTACTAGTAATTTAGATATAAGTGAGAATAAAATATTAAGAGACAATCCGTATAAACAAATAATTAAAGATATAAATAATTAAGACATAAGAAACAAATAATTAAAGATATAAATAATTTTATGAATTAATTAATTATTAAATATGGTTTTCAATTAGTAGCATTTAATGAATATGAATATTGTATTTAAAAAGATATTAAAAAATATTTTTTGAAAGAGCTAGGTATAAATAATGATGATAGCATCAATTTCAAAGAGTTAAAAAGCTATTTATAATTTCCAGGATATTTTTGTAATGGATTATGTAGACATTAATGATGCTCTTATGCGTAAAA
The DNA here is from genome assembly GCA_019974015.1 of Nephila pilipes. Taxonomy (NCBI): domain Eukaryota; kingdom Metazoa; phylum Arthropoda; class Arachnida; order Araneae; family Nephilidae; genus Nephila; species Nephila pilipes. The sequence continues at coordinate 1,236,393 of BMAW01104423.1, read as the reverse complement.
AATTCAAAATAAATTTCATTCATAAGCATCTAGATAAAAGTAATTCTCTTAGTACTTTTAGCATTAGTGATAGAGAAATTTCTAACAGAATTATTACTTTGTATAAGAAAATAGATTTTAATATAAATGATGTTAAATTATCTCATATATATATATATATATATATATATATATATATATATATATATATATTACTTTAACTAGTAAAACTTTAAAGCATTTTTGCAAAGCATTATTAATAATTTTATTTAAACAGAAATTATTAAAAACAATATAGATGAAATTAATTATGTTAAAACAAAAGATATCTTCTGTTATGATTCTGAAGATATTTTTAACTCAATAGAGATTGATGATCTAATTAAAGATCTTAATGATAGTTCTAAAAAATTTAATATTAAAAGAGTTAGGTGAGCCGGTTAGTAAACGTCTTGTTAATATATATATTTACATTGTTAAGAATATAATTTTATTGAGTAAATAAGACCGTTATAGTTAAAACTAGTTATGAAATCTTTTAAATGTGTTTATACAAAAAAATATGCTCAATACAAAACTGTGATTTAAATAGGAATTGGTAATTGTTTTGACTCGGGCTAACGGTGGACCGCACAATTGAAAATGATTGCATTTAATTAGTTAACTTCGCATTTCAGAAAAGATATAAATTATACCGTAAAGATCAGGAAATATAAATTAAATAAAATAGTAACAGTGTTTTATTCAGTTTAATTACTGTGCTAATTACATATCATATATAGCTGCAAGCACATTTAAATTTAAAATCTTTAATGACATAAATACACCCTATCCTAGTTTTTCACAATTTTCTTTTTGAAATCCCGAGGGAGAATGTTTTTCGAGATTTTTATCATAGCCTCCATGTTAATGTCTGTAGAAAAGCATGTGAATTTACTCTATATGGTTTTCAAGTAAGAAAACTTTGCTTTAAATGTTTGTAGATCCAAATACAGAGATCATTTTCCCAGTAAATTTCTTCATACATGGAAATTTTTCAGCAGAAAAAGATTTGTAAAAGTCCACTAATATCACAGTATTTCTTTCACAGTGTTATTTGACTGCATGTCAATAAGTTCAAGCTGCATCTCCTCAGGTGCTGTATCGATACCAGCAGTGATGGGATAAGAAAGCGATTTGAATTTAAACTCAATTTTCGTAAAACCCTGAAATCTTGTGATCTCATCTCCCAACTCTACAGATGGTCCCTTATCTTAGCAGAAAAATTTTCAGGCACTTTCCATGTTATTAACAGAGGGAAATAATAAAAAAATGCAAAATGACCTATCTTTGCTTAAAATGACTTTAAGCAAAGGCAAGATATCTTGGTTCAAGGTGGATTTTATATATACTTATATACGGAAGTAGTATAGTCCTAATTTTTTGGGTAGAGGCTTCAGGTTTTGTTCAAATTTTCATTGTTTACTTATGATAATATTATTATTACACGAAAAGACGCAGACAATAGCAAGTAGTACAAGGGCATACAAACACTCTCAGAGTGAGCAAAAGCGAATCGAACGAATCTCTGTTATTAGTTCATTGGAACCCTATCTCTTACATAATTTCAACGCTCTTGAAACTTTTGAGAGATCATGCGATTAGACGCTACATTCCATATCACGTGCCATGAATGTTATGTCATGCGACGTGGTGTTACGTCATATGACATGATATTGCATTATCAAATGGCTACTGTTGTAATAGATACTTCGATCTAGATAGATCTATAATAAATAATCGGAAAGCGCTAATGATATGCCAGTAATGACTTAAGGTCGAAATGAATTAGTCTTCGTGGGATAAATGCATTAGTAAATCTTTACACACACTCATACAATATATAATTTGTGTCAAAGTATTTTTAAAAACAGAAAGGAATGTTGAATTAAATAGAAAAATAAATGAAAAACGGAACCCAGTAAGTCATATAGCAATTTCGGGTTGAGGACCAAATATGCGGGATTAAATGGGTTTGATGGTACCAACCATTTTCCCCCCTTTGCGACTTGGTAAACTGAAATGGAAGTATCTAAAGTACAAAAGTGCCCGACAATAATAAAAAGAATAAAAAGTTATCATTCACAAAATTTGAAAAAAAATAGCAAGAAATAAATAATGCAATCATTACATACAAATAATTCAAAGAAACAAAGACTCAAAAAGGTGAGTAGATAAGTAAAACACACACACAGACATACACACACATTAAGATTATTAAGTTCTTAAATTAATATACATTTTTATAAGCCACATGTATTTATACAATAGTTTTTCAATATTATTTTTTATTTGTGGTTTTTATTTAACTGACTAGCTTATGTACATGGTTTATTTTGTAGTTTTTAATTTTCAATGTACGTTGTTTTGAACTACTTATATAATTATTGATCTTAAAAATTAATTTAATTAATCGGTGTGATACATTTATTTTAATGTGTTAAATAATGTACGCACACCAACTTTCAGACACGACTGTTACGAACCTCTTCACATTTGACTCTGACGTGAAAAGGTCACGCGTGCGTATTTTGATTTTGAATTGATAATTATCTTTTTCACCTCTGTGTGAGAGAGATCGAGAACCGTTTTGATCCTGGTAGTGTGTCACTGAAACAGAATGGCATTCCTAGTTTATTCGCGTCTGTTAATTTGGGACGCTCCACCTGTTTTCTCTCACTCAGCGTGAGTCAAGAGGTAAAGGGAACTGTTACGAGAGGATTCAGAAAGTAATTCATCTTGGAATATAAAACAGAAATTTGGCATCGGAAGACCATGTACTAGGCCTTGATTCATAACCACACACTTGATGAAATTTGAGAATAGAACATTTTTTTTAAAAAAGGGGGATTTTTAGAATTTCTTTTTACGAAGTAGTGAATCAAAAAGATTACTTTTTTGAAGTACATTAATTTTTATTAATTTTAGTATACAAAATAATTTAGATTTTTTTTAAAAATAATTAACATTTATTATGTGCTGCCATTCCCAAATCGCACGGACAAAACTGTTTTGTTCTTTAGTTAAAATGTATTCTTTAGTTAAAATGTATTCTTTAGTTAAAATGTGCCTTTGGCAAATATGCTCCCATTTCACATTAATAAATTATTAGTAATTTTTAACACGAGAAAATGCAACTAAATTCACTGTATTTTAAACTGATTATAGAAACATTTTGCTTCTCATTATTGTGCTATAGAAAGTGAAATAAAATAATCAAATCTCCTAAAATATAGACCAGTCATGTCAAAATAGAAGTCTTATAATTTTAATATTAACTTTCTACTTTCTACTTAAATATTTTTGCAGTTTTCGAAAACTAATTTTAAAAATAAATTACTTGGTTTCCCAAAAGCATATTAGAAGCTTTTTGAGATGTTTAGTAAGACTAAGACTAGTTCTAAAATTTATACTAATCAAAAGATCACAATTTTTCCCATAAAAATCCTAAAATTAAAACAAGTATTTATTTCAATGTCATAAAACTATTGTATATTATATTAAGAGAATAAAAATTGTAACATAAACTCTTATAATTTATTTCATCTACCTACATATTTATTTCAATCTCCATGACAAAATTTATAATTTATTATATCACGGATATTGAGTTACATTAAACAGAAAAATATTTTAATTTTTACTGATAGTTTCGCCAAATATTGGATCTACTGATGATGAACTTTAATTGAGTTACAATGAAATTTTAATAAATAATTTCACTTAAGATATTTCATTTTAAACAGATTAATTTTAAAAACATTAAACCATTATTATTTGCAAGGGATTTTTGAATTGGAATATTCATAAACCTTTGATAAAAATGAGCAAAATATATTTAATAAGATATGTTATCTTTTCATCAAATATTTTTAAGAATGTAAAGTTATTAACTATTACATTATTACTTATTCAGATTTGATAAATATTTATCACCGATATTTAATTTTATGTATTTTTGTACTAGAAAACATATATATATATTGAGCCTATTTTAAAACCCTCTCAAACATTAAACCAAATAAGTGAAATTTTTTTACAAAAGTACATTTTGACATTTTATGAAATATTTAGGAGGCAATAAAATTTGTATTATTAGTTTTTATTTATTTTCCATATGGTTTAACTGACTTTTTCATGAATTATACGTAAATATGTATTATAATAGTAACGAAAATCAGATTCACACAACGAAAAAAAATAGGTCATTTGAATAAAAAACTCTTCATTCATTCATAAAAATGAAATACGTTTAGAGTATTGATGCGCTTTCCATATAACAGTCTCTTTTTGCTTGATGATATTATTCTTGTATTTGAATTGTTTTTGACAAAATTAAAAATAAAAAAAAAATAGAGAAAATTGAATCCAAGGAAAATATTTTTATTAAACAACCATATTCATATGCGATGAATAACACGATATTAATTTTAATATAGCTCTACACTTCGTATTTTATTTCCCAAATCGACTAGCACAAAGTTAGCTTTAGCTTTTTTTATTTGAGCTCTTAGAAATATGGATAGTATTTTTTTTAAATATTTTTACCACCTTAACCCTTCCTTCCTTTTATCCATCACTGTGAATGGGAATGGAATTCTCGTCATGTGCGGGGGAAAAAAGCCTTTCTTTGCTTGTGTGAGAATTATAGGATATATGGTCGGCACATTTTTAGAGAAAGTTCTGTCATGACTATTTACAGAAAAAAAAATACCTGTCAAATTGCTGACTGTTTCAATCAACAATGCATAAATTTCTATCAAAATTTAAGTTGACAAGCTTCTATTCTAAGGAAATGCTATGATAAATGAGATTATATTTTAAATTATTTTTATGTTAGAAAAGTAAAATGAATTTTATCAAAGAATTAAAACGAGAAACAAAAATGAGAAAAGAGAGAAAGTACATTGGAATAATCGCAGTACATAAAAATAGTTTAAAATTTGTGGTTTTTCACAATCAGATTAGAATTCTTTCGTTTCTATTGATTTAATCATGCAAAGAAATTCAAGAGGCACATCAAGTTAATTGTTGCTTGGTGTATTATGTTTCTTGGATGAGAATACCTTGGTATTCCTTACAAGGTATTCCTTTCATCGTAGACAATACATAAAATAATCTGTACTATACGATATTTGAAGGTAAATTATAAAATGACATGGCATTGAATGGCGATGTAAATACGACTCTAGTCCTTGCAGTTAATTCCAAAGAATACTGGGTGATACTAAAAAAGAAAATATCGAAAGCCTGTTGTGAGCCATTTCAATCGTTTGCTAAGTAATTTAATCTCCCGTCATTTATTGAAATAAAATGTGAAAATACATTTGAAATTATTACACCTTCTTTTTGTTTACGAATAAAAAAATTTTAAAATGCTTTCTGCCTGAAGTACATGGCATATTGTTCATCTGATCTTTCCCGGAAGCAATGTAACGGGACTCTCACACATATTTCTTTTCAATTAAACTTAGGGCCTTTGCTATGACGTTATTTGACTTGATAACCCTACTTGTGAATTAACAGTGACTTATGTTGATCAGATACATCGATGTCCAAAAGTTAATCAGAATTGGTAATTATGCGAATAATGAAGGAAATCTTAATCGGAATGGCACGAAACATGATATGTGAGTGTAAAATAGTCGTTAAATAAAAACACCAACGCGAAAAATGATTAAAATCTCTTTTATTATCCAAAGAGCAATTTGGAAGAAAACTGGGAATAAGATGAGTTCACATTTTATTGATAAGCGAAATGAATTTTAAAAAAAAGTGATGCTACAATTTCGTAAGTTGTGTGTTTTCCAGCCACGTACGCTGCACAGCATTTTCCCAAACCAACTGTGACATTGTGGATGAGTTGTGTGCTCAAAGAGTTATAAACGTCTCGAAGAGCTCTTTTCAGTCTTGGAACGGGGCTTGGTGGATGAGGAAGGGCTACCACAACATATTCCCCACGTACCTGATGGGATTCAGATCAGGTAAGTGAGCAGACCATGGCATGTGTTGATTACTTTCTGTTTCGAGGAAGTCGTCGATAAGACTCGCACTGTAACAAAGCGTATTTTTATCCATAAATAGGAAGCCAGGACCAACAGCACCTCGAAACAGGTGAATATAAGACTCAAAAACTTTACCTATGTTTGTTTTAGCAGTTACAGACCTCCGTCTTAAAGATATGGAGGTAAGTTTGGATATCCAACTGGTGCCTGCCCATATCATGACTTCCTTTGATGAAAAACAATATCTTTACGTGATGCTTCTCGGGTGAAAATGAATTCCACTTTCTCATCATGTCTATAGTTGATGAGAATCAGTATTCAGACTAAAACGAGATTCGTCACTGAAGATACTATTGGCCCATTGTCCCAAACTTCAGTATAAATTCAGTATCATAATTCAGTATAAATTAAAACAATAAACCTCACATTTATGCATAAATGTGAGGGGAACGCAGACAACTAACCGATTACTACCGTAATTTCCAACACAAATAGTTGTGCGGATATTATACTCCTGAGGCGACTGTGAGCGCAGAACCCAATTCTCTGGCACAAATGCCTCTTTTAAATTACGCAGTTTTTGCCAGATAGTGGTTTTGTCTAACGATTGTGACTCTTGGCAGATCCAGTACCGTCGATTAATATTTCCCGTAATTAAAATCTCTGCCACAGTCTTAAGGACACACACTGATTCACATTCAGAATTTGAGACCCTTCGGTTTGTGACCGTCCTTATTGGAGCATTCCAACTACCCTTCCTTTCGCAAACATGTCCAATTGTCATCTGTATCCCATAATTCGTTTTGTATAATCATTGACAATACTCCTTCGCATATGAATTTCGCGAAACCTGTCTGAAGTGCTTATGTCGAGTGAGTCAATTTATACGCGTTTCGATATACTCAGGTGCTCTGAGATTGAAAACATTGTTTGAAATGTTTTGCATAAAGACATAATTTCACCTTCAATAGATGATTCTCCTCAAGTTATATCGAATAAATTCACCAATATTTACTCAGTTGCTCACATTTTACGAAATATTCTTAAAGTTTGCACATCAGTGTAGTATTTATAAGCTGAGCCTTTAAAGTAATATCAATAGCAGAGAGAGAATAGAAGATTAGAAGAATGAGAAGAAAGAGCATTATAGAATTCTACGTTTAATGTAAGTGATCATCTTAGAACAAATATTTAATAGTATCCAGCTTACAAGTTTTATTACGGACTCGGATCCATTTAACATTGTAAGATTAATAGAAATGTATATTAATCTTTATGTGAGGACGCGTGAAGGGCTCTGATTCACATACGCGATACCCACATTGATTTTCTTATTATTCTTGAAAAGAATTTAAATAAAGTTTAAGATTCGACTGTGTGATTATTTAAAATATGACTGTCTGATTAATATAGATCAAATACTATATTATTAAACAGCGGAGTGCCACAACAATTTTATCTAAATCAGATCTATCGAATATGAAATATGAAATAGTACGAAATTAATCAGATGCCTTTCATAAATTTAATTCTACAGTAAAACCTAATATTTGTACACATGAAATAATGATTTGAATATCTTTTTAAGACATTGCTTTTCAATATTTGAACATAAGTCCAATCGAGAAAGCGCAGATGAATATTTGCTTGGAATCTGTGAAAAAATTGTTTTCCATTTTTAAAAAAATTTATCTAGTTTTATCATACAGAACATATATCTGTACTGTTAACATAACTTCGGCAAGAACATGTTTTAATATTATTTGTCATTTAATACTCCACAAACTCTTGAATTATTAAGAGATAATTTTTATATTTACACTAAACTCGTATGGACCTCGTATATAAACTCGTATTGTATAAAACTGTGAAAAATTGTTCGAATTGCGAAACATATGAAAGTCACGACTTTTGTAAGCAACCATTATAAGGTATCAGAAGTAAACAACAGTAATGACGTATATCACAAGTAAAAACAACAATAAGATTTCTAAAGCTTCATTTTTGTAATACTTGACAATGTGACAATATGAAGTCTTGTACTAAATCTACATAAATCGTTTACTTGCCAATTAAAAATAAAACTCTTTCAATCAATTAAGTCTATAACCTTTCAGTACTTTTTCAATAATTAAATCAACTACTATCTCATAGTCTTATCCCCTTACAGTAATTGGAAAAAACTGTGACGTATTTTGAAATGATTCTCGTTACCATTGTTTACTGACATTTGTAGAAATTTATAAATTTTGTAAATAAACTAGCATGTGAGCTAAAAAAAATTAACAAAATAACTAAATTAATATAGAGAACTTTGGAAAATGAAAACAGAATGTATAATATGCCTCCGATTCATCAGGTTTTAAGAGGTAAATAAAATAATCGAGAAACGAGAAGAGAGAATAAGCGTTTAATTTATTTCCTTTATCAGAACTTAAGGAATCAAACAATGCAGAGGTAGGGGGAAATTTCGATATCCTTTGGAGAAATGATGATGATTTACAGATGGGTAATTAGGAGACTAAGCACTAGTTTTAGGATAATAAATGATGCTGAAGAACAGTTACTTTAGAAGTTAAGGCGGCAAGACAATCTTTTGAAAGGGAAAAAAAAAGTTTTCAGTAATACAGCAGAATTACTTTCGGAGAAACCAAGGGTTGAAGTGATACTGTAGTCTTATTTGAGTTTCAGAACTCATTACGAAATTTGTAAACCTTAATTCTTTAAAAATAGTTTCTTTCCAATAGCACCGAATGTACATTACATTAGAAATACAATGTTTCAGACTTAAGGTATCCAAAAGTTATGGTATATTTTTACGAAACTACTAACAAGAATTTTTTTTAAAAAAAAATATTTAAGTAGGAAGAACACATCTCACAAAGTTTTAATATTAATAGACTTAGATGTGTGTACCTTTTGTAGCATGAAAAACTTCCAAAAAGTAATCTATTTCACATCAAGTGTTTCGTTGCATAACCGAAGTGATTAGACGAATTTCTTTTTCTTGAATGAAATGCTTCTTCAATTTATCCAACGTTTGAATATTTTGTTCATGCGTAATGTATTGAATGAATCTCAAAGCAAAAACGTCTAATGGAATTAAATCAGGAAAACTTGACGGACAGGCTAATGTAACTCGTGGAACAGGTTTTTCGCCTACGCACCGATTGCAGTTTATTGTACAAATGCGTACTTGAACGGTCTAGACCCAAAAATACTCGGAGGGGCTTACAATCCATAGAGGAATAGTCTGTTACATTCTAATGGATAGCTTCATATTAATAAGTCATAACTTACGGATACTTTTAGCCCGGACACCCTGAATTAGATTTGTTTACTTTCAATGCGATTAGCAATTTTATTTTTAAAAAGAATCTGACTTATTTCTGAGTGTGTTACAGAAACAAATTGACCCCCGCTTTTCATTACTTTTCCTCCAAATGTTTGATTGAGAAAATACTTTTCAGAGCCATGGACAATTTAAAAAGCACTCACGTTGATAAAATTCAATTAACAGACAGACATGCACTTTCTTTTTTTCTCCCTCAATAAAAAACAATTGGAGTATTTGTTCTTAGATTCGAAAGTATAATCCTTATCGAAACAAGAATAATAAAAACTCGTTTGTGATACGGTTAACAAAATTAATAAATCAGAGCCCAAAAGTTAAAATTTAATATGGATATTTTCTTTTACTAAATTTCATATTATTGTATTGACGATTTTTGTTTTTGAAATTAATGTTTTAAAATAATCTATTTAAAACGTAAAAAAAATTGATAATCAAATTTAGATTTGTATTAAAGTCTGAATTACTTAGTTTAACACTACACACTCTTGATTAAAATAAAAAAGATTTTATGTGCTGGTTGAAAGTTTGATTTTATTCAATGAATTTGATTTATTATTTATGCCGTCACTTAAAAAGCAACACGAGAGCTATTGTCGATGGACCTCATAATTTTGAATCTCGGACAAGTGAGAATGGAGTTGGCATCTCCCTTTCCAAACTTCCTCACCATACTAATAGGAGGATTTGCAGCTCGATAGACGTGCATCACCCCACTACACTGCGGGCTTTTGAGCTGCATAAGAATTGAACCCACAATTCGGCGAAACATTGCTGGTCGCAAGTTCGAGATCATGACCACTAGGCTACTACGGCCTTAATACATGGCCGCTGTAAAGGCCTTACGCATCCCCTTATATATATATATATATATATATATTATAGAAAGACAGGAAGGAAGGAGACAATAAGAAGGCAGAATCGGAACTTATTGAGTTTAGGCGTGGACGTGTTCAGCAAGAAGGTGGATTTTTTTTTCGAGATATTGTAGAAAGATTTGGCAGGGTCACGGGATATAGTACTGTCTCAAAAAAACCGTAGTTCACCCACTCAAGGACCACTGTTGATAGGGAAGACCTCTGTATTCACCGCATGACTTTGGTTCCTCGCACTTCATCTGCAACAGAAATTCGACTTCTGATGGCAATAGAGTGTCACAGTGTAACGAATCGATTACTTGAGGGACAACTCTGAAGTAAACGACTTGTAGCATTCATTCTACTGTCATTCATGTTCCTGTCTTGGTGCCCTTGATGACCATATGTTGGTTAGAAAGAAGCCAAATGAGCACTTGGAACCAAGTCGTCTACGGCGTAGACTCACTGATGATCTGGAATGTTAAATCCTATCACAACAAGAGAACTCTCGTCATTATATGGCACTTTGACAGTAAATTTGTACGTTGTCTGGAGTCTGAGTCGGTTGTGCTGCTGTATAATGAATGTTGACATATTCTCCTAGCCTGTGAGATCATCAGATATTTCTTCCTTCGAGCACGTATGGGATATTTGGACAAGAAATCCAGTTTTATCCACAACATCACTGATCGCTGCTGATTTGACGGATGATGTGCAACAGGGAATTCCATATCTCAAAATGACATAAAGCATTTAAATAACACAATGCATGTTCAATTCCACGCTTGCAATCAAATTTAAGGCGATTGCAACGGTTACTAACGTACCACCATTTAACATTTGAAACGGACCTTTTTGTGCGTACTTAAATATATATATATATATTTGAGCTTGTAACTTTAATCAAATAAATATGTTATTTAGATAAATGTTTTGCAAGATTTTCATTCTTCTAAACTAATATCTTCTTGTTTTGGGATTTCATTTCAAACCAGTATATCAAGGTTGTTTTTATTTATTCTTACGCGTTCTAAGCAACAACATAATTTTAAATCTAATATTACAAATCAGTCAAACGCTAATCATATTGTTCTTATCTTACTCTTAGCTTTGTTTGCTTTCATGAATAAAATCTTTGAATGCATCGATTTGCAAACTGTGGAGCTCAAAGTGAAACAGAAAGGTAGGAAAAAATAAGAAGAAGAAAAACGAAATTATGCGCGTTAAAAAATAATATCTTTCAATTGAAGATAATTTCGTAGAAAAAATGGAAATGGTTATCATTTATCATTTTCACTATATATCAACAATAAAAAAGGTCCTTTTATTCCTTCACAGATGAGTAATGTATTTATAATAAGATTTATATTCCTCCAAATGATGTTGAAATAAAATATCGGCCGAATTAAATGTTTGTCATTTGCTTAAATTAACAATACCTATGAGGTCAGCCTTGTTTTTAACTAAGTTTAAAAAAATTTGATATTTTTAGTTATAAGGACTCCCCAAGATTCTTATTACGAGACTCCGATTCATTCTGCTGAGTACCTCATTGCAAAACTTTCAGTCGTTTCTGCAATTGTTCGTGAAACACTTGGCATCTTCAAAAGTGTGTTACTTATCACTTGCTGGAACTTCCAGGACTGCTTCGATGTTGATGATTTCTCGGCATATTTTCCCCATCAAAACATTGATCTTCTGACTCTACGTTGCTTCACAAAAAAGGCTTACTATATTCATGTTATCTTCCTTTAAGGTTTGGCCCGTTAGTTCAGGGGCATCCAGTATATATTGCAATAAAATCAGATGTTAAATAAGGCTATTTGTTCGATTTTCACTATCAGTTTTTAGTGATAATTTTGAAGAAAAAAAGTTTGAGATGAAAAAGTTTTCAAGAAACTACAATTTTTTATTGCAAGAAATAGAAGGTATCCTGTTATTAAATCAAAGATTTAAGATTCATTCGATGTGAATTTTTTTTTCAAATTCGGCTATTTTGATACATATAACTCAAAGGAAATCGTTTGGTTTTATTAACGTCGCACTAGAAAAACACAAGGGCTATTGGCGACGGACCTCGTAATTTCGAACCTCGGTCAAGTGACGATAAAAGGAAAGGGCGAAACTTTCATTTCTTAATTTGCAGAATTGTTATAGTTACAAAATCAAATATGTCAATGCTAAATTGAAACAAAAATAAGTTTGATACAGTAAAATATCGGGAATTTGCCTGATTTCAGGAGAATTTTAGTTTTGTAATTGGTATGATTTCTTAAAAATAAATAGAGACTTATTTTAATAATAAAAATTAGAATATTGGTTTATAAAAATCACAGTAATACCCTAAATATATAAGCGATCATGTTTATCAAATCATGGGAATTCTTAAGTGTCAATAAAAAAGAAAGAGAAAAGACCTAATTAACATTGAAAACTAAGCAATAACGAAGAAATTAAATTTTGTGTTTATAAGATTGAAATACTCAATAAATTGAAATGAAATAAGAGAAAATGTTTTTAAAATAATAGATTTGTTTACATTTTTCCATGTAGGCTATCTTAAAGCAACCTAGAAAATTCAATATCCGGTCAGAAGTGTCTAACTTCTTTGAGTTTGTGTGTAAAGGCTTTTATTCCATCTGTTTCCGGAAGATAAAGAAATGAAAAAGCACAGCTGTTTCTCGATTAAACTGCCCTTTCGTGTCATTCTAAGCATGAAAACAGTGTTTTTGATGGAAAAAAATAGAACATTGAACTAAGAAACAAAGAAATATTTTTCAGGAAAAATACTGCTTTATAGAATTAAATCTCGATTGGTACATAGTTCTTAGTGCATCAATACTCTCTTAGAATTTTTGATTAAACTAAAACCAAAAATTCTTCCACAAGTTGAAACATTTCTGATTAATTGAATTTAAAATATAATGTGAATTTCAGAATTTTGTAATTCCAATCGTAGTATTATGACATTATAAAAAGCGTGTTATCAATATTGTAACAATCAGTTACAATTTATTTGAGCACGTGAATGAAGTTTCAAAATTATATCTTAACAGTAAACTGAGAATTAATGTTAGTGTCTAAACTAAGAATTAATGTTAGTGTCTAAATTAGTTACTGGCATCAACTGAAAATATTATCAACGTATCGATGTTGATTCTATCAATAAATATCATTTTCAATGCATTAAGATGCTAAATTTTGTGGATATTATTAGCATCGTTATTTCTTTGCATCTGAATTTATTGTATAAGTAAAATCAATTTATAAAAATAGTTTACACAGCTAAAATTATTCATATTTTTATTATTTTTCATACTGTTCAAGGGTATACAGTTCCTTATGAGTAACTATTTTTAATTAGATATTAATATGAAAAGTTTTTATTCACCCTATTTGAGTACACGTAAAACATGCATTTCAGAATTTTTTAAAAAAATTCATTTTCAAACGAACAACTAATTAAAACTTTAACTTTTTTCAAAATATTTTATTTTTCTTAAAATTTAACTATTTCTACAGATTGTAATATTTTTGAACTTTTTTTTTCAGTTTCTTAAAAGTGTTTCTCACAATTCTGTGCAAGGGTTTGGTCACACTAGCGTGATTTATAATATTATGAATTTCCATTCTATCAGACATTACCAAAACCAGTAAAAAAACTACTATGTCTAAGTTTGTGGATTCTTAAAAAAACAACTTCACACAAATCCACATTTCATACACGGATTCATCAAACAATCGGAAAAAATTTCAAACATTTATCTTGATTACAAAAAATGCCTGAGCATTACAAGTACGTGACAGTCACTTGAAATAAAAAAAAAAAGTTGAGGTAAACAAAAGTTTAAAATTTTGATGGCCAATGAAAGGACATAGAAATTTTTTTAATTCGCTCTATATTGTAGCTAGAACTATGAAATTCCCCCCCCCATATATATATATATATATATATATATATGTGTGTGTGTGTGTGTGTGTGTGTGGATTAGAGCATTAGCTATACAAAACCCCTTCTACAAAATAAGCTCTAAACATTAAAAAGGAGATTAAAATTTGAAATTATATTTCGAATGTTTTAACTCGTTGTTCTCTTAAAATCTTTTTAAAAGCAAAACTGAATTAGTTCAAAAAATTAGGTATGGAATATAATTTTATTTTACTCTTTGTATGAAAGTTAACTTCGTAAAACATCAAAAATTATTTCAAGCATATTTTTTTAAAAAATTGAATTTGATTATTCAGAATTTGAACTTAAATTCCGTATATAAAAACGAAAACTTTACTTTACTCGAAGCAATTTGAGGCGTTGAATTATTGGATCTTTAGATGACAATTCTTACAGAAACTGTTCCCAAACTACTTGAAAAAAATACGTAAGCGGTCTGTAATGAAACGCGGATATTTCATAATAAATTTATTTCTCTCTCTTCAAAATAAACTTAAATTTATTTGTGATGATGATTGTGACCAATAGAAAAATAACTTACTGTCTAAGAAAATGCGAATCGAAGTATAAATCTTACTTACGAATAAAAACAAATAAAAATGTTCCAGGGAGCATATGTGGTGTAGTGTAAATAATTAGCATTAAAATCTAGAAATATTTGAAGAAACATATTAAGGTCAGTAATTTGTATATTAGCTTTAAGTACATTTATAAATGCACACATTTTAACTTTAAGCGATTTTGATTTAAGAAAACTGTGTTTGAAATATTAATCCGTAATTATTCAATACATATTTATAAATTTTTTAGTTGTAAAGAGCTCTTTAGTTGTTCTGTAGTACTAAGAATTAGTAATCCAAGACGGTGCACAGGTTATTTTTCTGACATAAATATCAAACGCATATTGAAATGAACAAAAAACAAATTGAATGATTCAACAGAAGGAAGAAATATATTTACTAATCTCAAAATGAACACTACATAATTTTGACTTTTAAAAAAAGGCAGCATCTCTGAATTTGCATGAAGATAAGCATTCATGTACCAAAACTTCTATGGCCTTATAGTAACCTCTGATTTCTCATGGTACTTGCCGAATAGGTTAAGTAAGGGCTGGGTCAAAAAAGAACTCTTCCGATTCTTGGAGTAAAATATTTATGACGTTAAGCAATTCTTTTCCATATTTCATTTCATATTATGTCCGCATATAAAAATCTCTTCATTAAGGATCACCGTACTCTAATACCGTTAGTAAAAATGGTATACTCACATCAAGTTTCTTCTTTCAAAGATCGTATTATTAATAGAATAAAGTTTGAAAAAAAAAGATTTGCAAGTCACATTGAGTGATGAGTCTATGCTGCAACATTGGATAACGACAAAGTTGACGAACAATGCTTGATGTATCTTCATTCTCATCTAATATCATTAAAGTCATCTATAGTCATTACCATTATAAATCTATAAAAATTAGATAGGCTGATATATAATTTATACATTAACGAGTATTAATTTCAAAAATCCTTTGGTATGAACAGGCAGATACATTCGCAGGATTTAATGCACACATCGACTGAACCACCTCGGCTGATATTAATACTAATAGTTACCAAAGCAACTTGGAGAAAACCATAGAGAATTATAATTACAGCGAATATTTTGAAATTTTTGGGAGCATCCCGAGTACAGATGTTGTATTCAATTGGACAAGAAGCAGAAGAGTGGAGATTTTAAGCATCCAGATTATCCACAGAATGACCATAACTTGTTCCAAATTTATTTCGTAACATAATAAAAATTATAGTGTGAGTATTTATAACAGAGTAAATGATCAGGAATATATTCTATTAACTTACGAAAAATACTTATCCCATCGAAATAATCTCTAGATTATACTCAAAGTTGATCCCGGGTGCACTCTTACTTTCAGAGAACTTTTGGATAAAACAATAATGAATAAAAAACTCAAGTTTTTTTTTCGCAAAAGATGAAGTTATTTAAATTTATTAATCGGGGAAAGACTTTTAAATGGGACATATCTTGCTGTTCCTGAGTTTTTTTTTTTTTTTTTTTTTTTTTATGTCGTGACGTGGATTTCGATGATTTTGTCCATATATAAAATGAAGGTTAGTAAACATTGATTTCAACAAGATATATTATTTTGTCTCTGAATACTTTACTTTGGAAATTGCATACCTATCTATCGTACCCTCACACGCAGAAAACTAATATGAGCATATATTAATATACATGTTTACTTCAAAAGTTTCTGTAAATAATAACCATTACGCATATCAAGTGCCAATTTTTTTTATATATGCACTTAGGTACATCAGATGTCATCACGATGGTCCACTTAAATTATAAAGGGATTCATTTGCATATTTCCCTTCAACTAACTTTTATAATATCAATTTTTAGATTAGAATTCGTTTAGGGATCTGTTCCACAGATATAATAAATAAGATATTGAATTGAAAATATTTGAAAGTCATAATAAACTATTTGGTTTAATGCACTGTCTAACTTTCTGTTCATTTGACTATTTAATGAGAGACATTCCACTAGTGACGGATCAAACAGTATGTAAAAATACAACTGGGGCTTTAGAAATTTGTTTATGCTTATTATCTCCAGGTACGCATGATGACGATGACGCGTTTGTTTTGCGTGCATTACAAAACGATGAACAAATTTTCTCCCGTATTAAATAATTATTTCTCTTAATTACGTTTGCAGCACATAACGACATCGCATCTTACAACGAAGCATGTTAGCATTGAAGAGGAAATTCCAATCTTATTCAATGAAGCAATGTGTTTAGAATTTACTCTTCAATGCTTTTTACATCTTATTATTCACATTTCACTTTCTATAACTCTAGTATAATGTATGAATTTGAAACTATAAGATTTAATCGTTTTTCATTATTATATTAAATTATTTGTTTACCAAACTGCTAATCGGTTGAAACTATCTATTGATATTTCATTTTAGTCGAACTATAATGTATATGTTAAATGGTGTTATTAAAAAACTAACGCATTGCATATGGAAATTTTTTTTTAAAATTCTTATATTTAATTTTTATGACGATTCGATTTTTTAAAAATTTTAATCGTTAAGATTAACTTAAGTTTGCTCAACATTGAATAAAGCAAGATATATAGATCTGAAATATACATATCTTAAGAAATTTAATTATGCTTTGAATGATGAGAGGTAATGAATTTAAAACCATAATTAAATGCAGCTTAATATCTGGAAAGTTATCTATACCGTCTGAGGATTATGCATTATATTAATTTTTTTTCGAATGAATAAAATTACTTCAGATTTTTTAACATTTTGTCGAATCAAATTTGTGTAAAAATTCCTGCGTGTTTTGTTTAATTTTTTTTTTGCATATATATTCTTTAAAGTTCCACGTGGCACTAAAGACCTATCGTGCAGTGGGGATAATGCATTTTAAATTTGTCGCAATTCAAAATCCTTACATTTGCATGGAGTGGATATGGAGATTGGGGTGTCCCTTCAGTATGGACATATCACCTGACTGTGATTCAAAACATGAAGAGTATCGACTGTGGTAAACGAGCATTTGAATGAAGCAAAAAAAAAAGTACTGCTTGAAGCGTTCATTAAATAATTCCTGTGTAGAATCTTTTTGAAAACATTTTTGGAGGGAAATGGAAACATTATCAAATAAAATTTTTCATAAAGTAGAAATCTTTCAACTCGTGAACAATTTGAACACATTCCTACGTAATGAGTTCCATATTTCATTCTACCCTGACACTTTTTCACACAACTTGTCTGCAGTAACTCTAATTCCTTTGCTTATTTTGACGTCATAATGTTATTTGTGTTATGTAAATTCCTCGTTTAAAAATGTTCGAAAACGAGTTATTTTTAAAATTGTCTTAACGAATGGAAAGTAAATAAGAATATTGTTGCTGGGTTGCCTTTTTCTTTTTCTTCAAAAAGAAGAAGAATCACCGTGTTAGAATAATAAGGATGTAAAGAAAACACAGGGCATTCCCCGTGTTTCGGAAATCCCCATCCTTGCAGTGACGTTGGCAAATGTAGGCTGTCAAAACCTCGAAATCCAGAGGATATTTCTCACCTGTTTACAGAGGAAGATGTCGGAAATGTCAACAAGAACTTTCTCAAAGAAGAAATTGTTTATTGAATGCTTCGCTTCCTACCCATCACACCACCGACCTGTCGGACCAAATTAGAGCCTAAAGAAGTTCGTCATCTTTACCGGCATATTTGTCTAATTCCAAAATATAAGGGAGAGCTCAAGAATAATTTCCTCCATTTTTACGAACACTTAAACACAATTTAAACTAGATATTATTTCTTTTTTTTTCTTTTGAATTTTTATACATTGACTGTTTAGTCTATAACTTTAGAAAATTCAGAAGAAAAAAAAACAGTTGAAGCTAAGCAATGAAATATATGGCACATAAAGATTCAATTCAATTTACTGCTCACTGTATTTTCTGTATTCTCTTTGAATCTTAAATTGAGGAATTTTTTGTAAGTCAAAGTAATATTCCAAAACTTGAATGAGTTACTTTGAAATAGACTCAAGAATTCCAACTTGAATAATATTGTAATATCGGGTAACAAAATGTTATTAGTCCGTGTTCTCTAAACAGCAGGATTACCAAAAGAGGGCTGGACCGAAATGTTTTTGGGGATGAGAGGGATTTATCGATAACAATGAATGCATCAATTAAACTGTAAGAATAATTATTCATTATTTACTATGAAATTTAATTACATATATCGATAAATTATATTGTTATTATGTTTCTCGTTATTGTTATATGTTATCACAACTTTATAATGTGATTTAAAATAATATAGTATGTTATTGTGTACTCTGTTAGTAAAATTGAGTAATATCTCTATATATATTCACTTTTTCAATAGAGGATCCATGTAAAAATAACATGTTAATAGTAGGTAAAGAATTATGAATCATTTGATAAGGAAAAGATACCTTTGTTACTCGAAATAGTTTTAATCTAGTGGGATTTCGTGATCGTAATATTAGTGAATTATTCCAGTGATGCATATTTTTATGAGTCGCCTAAAAATACTTAGAACTGAAACAAATACCAGTTTCTTATCGTGAAAGAGAAAATTTAACTGGAAAAGTTTTGGTAGCATGCATACACTTTCATACACTCTCCTTTAGTTACATTACCTCGGATCAAACGGCAGGATTAGCTGCATGATTATTTCTCGTTAAGTAGCAAATTGATAACATTATAAATGATGATCGTCTCAAAAAACTTCTTCCAGTTCGTGAACACTTATCTTCCTTGCAACCAATCAATCCGTAGTACTTTAAATAATGGAGATCACATGTGCATAAGATGCGATGATTTAGTAACGTTAGGAAGATTACATACGATTTAAGAACAGTTTTTTTTAATGTAAAAGAATAAGAAATATATTCTTAGTCAAAAAATAATTCATCTTACCGGATGCATTTTCTTTCTTTCAGAGTTATTCATAATTCCCTCTCGGGTTTCGAAGCGCTATATTTAAAAAAAAAAAAAAAAAAAAAAAAAATAAGAAAAATACAGCAAAAAAAGAACAGTTGAAAGGATACAGAAACAATTCAAGTTTTATATACAAACCTTTCAGGTGTTCTATATATGTGAATCCATGGTCACACGACATACATCAATGCGATAGTTCATTTCCTGCCATAGTGTACTCAACAATATTATTGACAGCACGTGTTATTCTTTCACGCAGTTCTGCTGCATCCCTCGGCAAAGAGGGTACGATATCTTGATCTTTTACATACACCCACAAAAAAAAGTCACACTGTGTTTAGTCCGGTGAGCAGGAGGACCATCGCAAAAGAGGTGCGTCATCTTCGGAAGCTCGCCCAATCCAACGATTAGGCAAGCGTGTGTGTGTTAAGGTACAAACGCAATGAACACGGAAAATGGAGAGGAGCTTCATTTTGTCGAAAAACGAATACGTCATTCTTATGTTTCTCTAATTGCGTCATTAACCACAATTGTAACATATCCATGTGCGCTACACCGGTAATGGTCGCCTCTGTAAAAAAAAAAAAAAATATGGCCCGTAGACACCTGAGGAGGAGATAGTGCAAAACACGTTAACTTTTGAGGAGTCAAGATAGTGTACCACTACCAAGATGAGGATTTTCGGTTCCCCCAAATGCATAAGTTGTAGCAGTTTACCTTGCAAGAGAAGTGAAGAAGGGATTCATCACAAAAAATCCATTTCGGCATTAGTGTTGCACGTTCTTGGATATCGATGCAAAACTTCGCAGAAAAAATAAAATATGACGAAGTCAACGCTTGCAACAATTGTAATCTGTACAACTTCATACACGGATTTTTGAGTACAATTCACATTATTGGTTGTGAAATCCCTATTTCGCGTTTTGCGCGAACGGTTAATTTCGTTGGGTTCCTCAAAATCATTTCCCGTGCATTAGTTACGGCTTGCACAGATGGATCCAGCCGACTGCTTCGTTGCTTATCATACAAGCATCCTGTTTCTTGAAACTTATTGTACCACACAGGAATTGCCTTGTTAATGGTCACTGTGTTCGATATTTTGTGCGAAATGCCCAATGAACCAACACACTAATTCAGATTTTGAAAATTCTAAGACACAAAAGCCTTTCTGTTCATCTGTTAATGCCATTTTTATTTATTTACTGCCTTCGGTGATACGTGTACTACCATCTACCGGCAATTGCTGACAATAAAACTTGAATTGTTTCTGTGTTTAGTGTAATGCTCCTTTTTGATGCATTCGCCTTAGTTTTTTTTTTACTTTAACGCTTCGGAACTTGGAAGGGAGAAATGAATAACCCTGTACATTTGTTTCCATTTTTTGACATCCTCATCCTTTTCCACTCTCTTGCGCCACTGTGTGACTAGTCGGGGAAACTCATTTTAGAAGAATTCTGGTAGTTGCTGTTGACACCTAGCTTTAAAGGCAACTTTAACGCAGTCAGTACGAAAGTGAAGTCCTTTTATGCGTTCTTTTATCCTTGGGAAGAAGTGAAAGTCACAAGATTGGGTGTAAAGACACCTCGCTGTTTCAACATCTGCTACAGGTGGGTCGCCATCTTCAGTTCTCAGGACAACAGCTGTAAACAAAGAAAACAAATGTATTGCATGGAGAATGCAAGTAGATTTCAAGCACAACCAACATTTTAAAAATTCGGTAAAAAATAAAATTAAAAAAAAACTATGTCCATGGAGGCATTATTTTTCAGTGAAGCCTCTTACTTAAAACGTTTAAATCGAACAACGAATAAAGAAACGAGTGTTCCCCTAAAATTCTGAGGATAAATATAATTAATCAAGACATTTTTAAAATAAAAGAAGACACCTGATTTCTAAGGAACTTCTAATGAATGACATTTTTAGTTTTGAATCGAGAAATTTAAGCAAAAGTAAGCTTTATAAAAATATTTTCGATTTCAGCATGTTACTACAATTCGTTTGCTCATATACTTAATTCAAACATGAAAGGATTTGGATAAGGAAAACAAAAACTCTACTGATATGACTCATTAAAAATATTTGTTAAGGCATAAAAAAAATCATCGTTCAGAAATTGGAAGTGATTTTGAGAAAGCTTTTTAAAGGTGGTTGACTTTATAGTAAAGCTGAGCTTAAATAGAAAAAATTAATTTATAACCTAATTTTATTTATAAATCAGTCTACAGATATATACATTCGAATTGAAATAACTTAGTTTGTAAAATTCAGAGTGTTATTTTCACTTTAAAGACACGATCGTCATGCTTTTATACAGAATAATAAATAATGCTATTTATTGTCAGAGAAATGTAGTTGTAAATACTTTAATTAAATGCCATTTTTCGTTAATATTTTTGAAATTTATAAAATGTAACGTTCTGAAAAAACACTGACTGAAAAATAAATTTTGTAACAGAATTTGACTTTATTCGATCTATGCGCTGGACCGCGGTAGCCTAGTGGTCATGGTCACGGACTCGCGGCCGGCTGTTTTCGTCGAGTCGTAGGTTGAAGCCTTGATGCCACTAAAAAGCCCCCGTGTATCCGGGTGTGATGCACATAAAGTCTGTCGAGATCCAAAGTCCTCCAGTTGGCGCGAGGGAATTGCGTTAAAAGATAAGGGTGCCAGCTCAGGAATCGTCCTCATCACTTGACCGAGGTTGAAAATTATGGGGTCCATCGCCAATAGCCCTCGTGTTGCCTCTAATGCGATGTTAATAAAACCAACCAACTAATCTACCTATGTACTGAGAAATTTTGGGAAATGAATAGTTTATTTCTGATGATATTAAAAATTCATCGAAATGTTAAAAAGTTGCAGTTACTCATTTACAGAATTGCTAATATTTTTATCACATACCTCTTATTTCCTCACATACCTGTAATTTCATGCAAATGTTAATATACTTAAAGCGACTGAAAATTGTTTACTTTAATGGTTACTAATTGGCCAATTATTTTATTTAGATCCTAGTAAAGTGTCTTATGATAGTTTAAGGAACGGTTTCTCATTGAAAGCAGAAAAAAAGTATTACGAAATGTTCTCAAAATTATTTTTATCTTGGTTGGGATTCTATTGCTTTGAATTTATGTCATTTTCCTGTAATTTTTTGTAATAAACACCATATAATGTTTTCAAATTTAAATTGACTTGCTGGTTGAGGCATTTTTACTTTAGAAAAAAACTTTTATAATATATAAGCTGCGTTAATATTGACTAAAGTCCCTCTTTCGTAGTAATATTTCTAGTAAATACCTTTTTCTCACGTCATGTAGATTACCCCCTCTCATCATACAATTTTAGAAAAATTTCAATATTTATCAGAAGAAAACATTGTTATTCTTATTAATAACTTTAATATTTGATATATTTCCATTTTAAATAATAAAATTGGTGTTTAAAGGTGAAACGGTTCAATGAAAAATCATTTTGATATCTGTCGATCAAAGACAAATTCTGTATTTCATTGAGATAATTGAATCTTTGAATTCCCAGAAACCATTTTTTTTCCGCATTCCCAGGAGACAACAAAAAAACAACGTACTAAATTTCATACGAGTATCGATATTTCAATGACGAAAAGTCAAAAAAGAAAGGTTATGTTTTCAATGTATCAGTTTTAAGACATTCACTAACATTTGTTTTCATTCTGGATTTAAGAATAAGGAAGTTTACACATAAAATAATATCATATCAATTCTTTTTAAAGATATGTTTATAAAGACAAGTACATTTTTGTTATAATTTACTATTTGAGGTATATGTATCTCATGTTTTCTCGCATCATATTTCTTTTAATTAATATTTTTACTTAAAGGAAATTTACTGAATACTTCAGGGTGATTATAAAAATGTTGTTGCCGATATATGACCCTGTAGCGAGCGTAACGTTCGAGAAAATGGAAGAAAGTTTGGAATGAAGGTTTTCTAAGATATGCGCTAAGAGTGATACAATAGGTCAGCTCTCCCTGTTACGGTTACTGGGACAAAATCACAAAACTCTCGAAAAAAAACCCCTTCTAAATTGTTTTAATATACATGGTTAAATGTGTCTTTTTCTTAATAAAATATATTTGCATTTTTTAAAAACATATTTACTTCAAACTATCCAAACAAGAGAATCTTAGATACATAAAAGCTTCTGCAATACCTAATATCATTAAGAAGGAGAAATCGATACATGATATTTCTTACATTAACTTTCTGAGGAATTTAAAGCTCTATTGCAATTCATTTATCTTTTCTCTTGGCGAAACGACCACTGCTAAGGGCAGTACCACTCATTGGCAGTATTACGAATCTGATTTGAAGCGGTTTTGTTAGTTTGTGATTTTGTGAAGATTTTTTTTGTCTGAGAGTCGAATTATTTCCAGTATCTAAGATATTAGCAGAGTTTATGTCTTCTCTGTAAAGCATAAGTTCTAATGCATTTAGAAAAATGTTGAAATATTAACCTAAAAATGATGTA
Organism: Nephila pilipes; assembly: GCA_019974015.1. Classification (NCBI taxonomy): domain Eukaryota; kingdom Metazoa; phylum Arthropoda; class Arachnida; order Araneae; family Nephilidae; genus Nephila; species Nephila pilipes. The sequence continues at coordinate 1,212,182 of BMAW01104423.1, read as the reverse complement.
AAATATATATATTATTAAATAATACTCTTAAATATTTCACCTTCCTTACTACCCCTTTTTCTACTTTGATATAAACGTATTTAAGCGGATATATTCTTCATTAATGCGCATTTAGTAGATCAATATCACCTAGAAAATATTTTTAAGGAATGCATTGCTGTTTTAAGCAATTTTAACCAAAATTAACTATGCTATTAAAATGTCTAAAATAGAGTTTCTTTTTGTAATTAGATTATCCGAGCGTTTTATGTATTCAAATTAAATTAAATTGAACTAAAATAGAATTGTAAACCGTTATTTTTACCAACATCTTAGAAAATATGAGATATGAAAATGTATTTATTGTGAAATGCATTTAAAAAAGTATTTAATATATGTGCAAAGTTTTAGTACAACACATTTTAAATTTATTTGTACTAATGGACCTTTTTCAGTATTACAGAATTTTGTTTTTTATGGGAGGAAAACGATGATTTAGCCATACATTTCAATTAACCATATAAGTTACAGAGGTTTATCAAAAAAATGTGAAGTTTCTTTCATTCTACCTGTGGCATAGTTATACAAAATGGGATACCTTTAACGACTCAAAGGGAATGAGGTTGTTGGATTACTTAATTAACTTAATTTATATACTTAATAAGCTTTCAAACAAGAATTTTCTAATTATCGGCGTCCATTTTTTTTTCTATTTGCTCGTACCTGACTTCTCATAAAAAAAATGCCAAAAGTTCAAATTTCTCAAAATTCTGCTGGAAAGTTTCTGTTATGGAGTTTTAAAAAATGAGTCCCTTGATGCTAAATAAGACTTATACAATAGGCGATTGAAAATTTCTACTAAGCTCTTTTCGAAGGATTTTGTACCCCAAATGATAGATATATATTTTTTTCCTATTCTAAAAACACTTTTTTAAAAAAGTAACATCATTACAAAAAATATAAATTACTAAACACAGTCATGTAAAAAGGAAATTATAATATACAATTTTTTAAAAATATATATATATATTTAGATTTCTCATGTGACGAAACTCTTAAATTCGAAATTCTTTGCTCTCTCCTCCAATATTTCAGAAAATATTCAATTTCAAAACTTTCGATTGGAAATCGCGAAGTCTTAAGAGTTTTTATTCAAGTTTATAAATCTTTATCATCAATGCACTAACTACGCGATGCTAAAAATAGAATTATTAAATCGTTTGCGCTGAAGTTATCTAGGATATGGTCCCGTAACAGTGCTTCTTGAATATCTCTGGATTTAATGATTGTATTCAAATTAAATTGGTAACTTAGGATATGTAGACACTTCTCTATCTAATTCTGAAAAAAAAATTGGATTCCATGGGAGAGCATTCTTTTTAGAAATTAGTTAACAAAAATTCATTAACACCGTAATTTAGTTCCTTCTTATTCATTAACATTGATACTAATTTTGTTCAGACACGATGAGAGCATCGAAAGTTATTAAGGGTGTCTCTTTTTTATGACTGTACCTTCCAACTGTTTCATTGCACTTGACAGAAGCAAAGTTACGATCATATCCTTTTAAGGTACCCGACTTTCCTCCTCCTCCATCTAAAAATTAACAGAGTCATCTGGAGTAACATCGAATTTGATGATCCTGGTTACTAACAGATTGATATTCCATTATATTAAGTGATGAATCATCTTTAAGACTAGAAGAAAAGAAAAAAACTTCGCATTTATACGGAGATGACGTGGTCAGTGATTCCAAGTATCAGACACGCAACCGGTTGTTTAGGAAAAAGATACAGCCAAATACTTCTTGTGTATTTTGTGAGGAGCTATCGCTTACTATAGCATGTCATCCTAGATAGCAGAAGCTTAGAATCTAGCCCCACAAAATAATGAATATCTTGCTCAACTATTGAGGAATACCTGACAAAATGTATCGCAAAAATGTATCGCAAAAGGAGGCGAAATGGTTTTTTTTTTTTTTTTTTTTTTTTTTAATACTTATTAGTTTATACAGGTGCTGTAGCTAACACGGGTTTCTTCAATTTCTAATTTCAAAATTTGATGTGCAACTGCTTGCAATTTATGCATTCTGTTGAATTCAAATCATAATCATTACATGTGTTTAATTTCAATGAAAACAAGTACCTTTTTCTTGCTGAACCACTTTTTTTCCAAAACCTTTATTTAGAAAATATGAGACACGGCTATTAAATAACGAGATTGATGTTACAACAGAAAAAGTACGCATGTGCCGAACGCCAGCGATCGACAGCTGTTTAACGTGAAGTCTTCTCTTTCGAATGCAGTGCCTCTCGCTTCTGTAAACAGATTCGTTTAGCCGTAGCCTTCTTTCGTATTAGAGTGTTTTTTTCTTTGTTTGTTTCGCCCGAAAAATGATAAATATAACAATAGAGCAATGAATTGTTGGGAAATTTCCCATGAAACTTGGAAAAAACGCTACTGAAACTTAAAATTTATTAAAAGAAGTATATGGTAATGAATGCATATCTCGCGCACGTGTTTTTTAGTTGCTTAAGTGTTTTCAAGATACCCGAAAAGACGTTGAAAATGATTCACACCCGGGTCGCAATTCCACGTCAAAAACAGATGACAATATGGAAAAAATCGGTAATCTGGTTCAATTTGACCGTTGGTTAACTGTAAGAATTGCCAAAGAATTCGTACGGCAAATTTTACGTAACAATTTTAACATGCAAAAGTCAGTGCCGAAAGGGTGTCTGAAATCCTCACGTTTGAATAGAAGCTCGCAAAAAATATTTGTTCTGACATTTTGAATGCGACTGAAAATGAACCATACTTATAAGAAAGGATAATAACGTGTAACGAAACGTGAGTTTTAATTATGATCGTGTAACAAAGCGTATATCCATGCACTGGAAGAACATATCTTCATCGAGAGTCAAAAAAGTTCTTATGACCAAATCAAAATAATAATGATTGTTTTTTCGATATTCCTGGATTTTAGTTTTAGTTTTTATTAACGTAGCACTAGAAGCAACACGAGGGATATTGGCAACGGACCTCGTAATTTTGAACCACGGTCAAGTGACGAGGACGACACCTGAGCTACCCTAACCCCTCTCCTAACACCCACACCACGCGAACGGGAGGACTTTGACCCCCGAACAGATTTAATGTATATCAGTCCCGGCTACACTACGGGTCTTTGGCGGCCAAGGATCGAACCCGCGACTGAACGAAAACTGCCGGCCGCTAGTCCATAACCTTGACCACTAGGCTACCGCGGCCCTCGATATTCCTGGAATTGTGTATCTTCACTGAGTTCCTGAAGGTCAAACTGTTAATCAACATTATTACCTTCAAGTTCTTGCTTTCACTCCGTGAAAGAATAAGGAAAAAAAACGACCCGAATTGTGGAAGGGCAAGTCATTCCGTATTGTCTGTCAAGAAGTTTTTAGCTAAGTAAAACATCCCAGTGTTAGAGCATCCGCCCTATTCTTCGGATTTTGCTCCACGCAACTTCTATCTGTTTCCTAAGATGAAATCTGCATTAAAAGGACCACGATCTGACTCCGTCGAAACTGTAAGGAGAAAGCGCACACGTCCTCTCAAAGAGCTAACAGAAAACTTCCAGCACTATTTCAAACAATGGAAGATTCGCATGGAGCGTTGTAGGGTTAAAGGAGAGATGTGTATTGAAGATGATAATAAGTAAATATGTATCACATTAAAATAACATGTGTTACAGCTTCAGTTTAGTTATTTAATAGCCATACCTCAAAAATCTGAAGTATAGAGTATCAATAATTTCATGAATTATTTCAGTTCCTAAAAATTGGATGACTGTAAGACATAATTTGATAACCGTGTTTTTAAACAATGGATTCAAGAGAATGTAATCGAATGAAATCACTTTAATATTAAAATAATTAGAAATATATTGCATACGTGAAATAGTTTGAACTTAATCTTTTTGCAATCCACTTCGAAAATTATTGATAAAATTCAAACATCAATTACTATTTTTTAACGTGTATTTTAATGGCTATAAAAATCATTTTCAAAAACTTCAACTCTCATTCAGATATCGATTTTAAGAAATGAGAAACAGTTTTAAAAGATATAATGTAAATGTAAATTTCATTTGAGATATCTTAATTTTCTTAGAACAATTTAAAAATTTTTGTTAAAGGAAAATATTCAACAATTTCTACATAAATAAGGTGAGAGATATGATGTTTCAATTATAAATATCATAAATGTATGAGTTACCTCTTTCATGGTTAACAAGTATTAAGAGCTAAGTCAGAAATTTCATTTCTAATTGAAGAGGAAATCCATTCAATTTTACATGAAAAAAAAATCTAAATTAATTGTTTGTGTATCAAAAAATACGGGTTTCACAATAGAAAAAAGAGCTTTTATTATTCACAATGGTTATAAAAATAATATGACTCCAGTTAGCACTTTTATCACGTATATTAGTTTATGTATGATTTTCTATGCTTTATTATTATTTTTTTTGAAAGCTATGAATAAACTGTTTCATCATTATGGCTTTTATCATTTGCTTTGCTTATAATACTTGAATTTATAAATAAGGAAGAATGATATTATACATTGGATGACGATTGCTAAGGAACAGAGTTATTTTTGTGAATAATTCATAACAGATAATATTTATAAAAATAGGATATGTGAATGTTATATATATTTATATATATGACATAGACTAAACATGTATATGTCATTCTTTTCTCTCCTTTATATTTGCTTTGTATTTAAATTGGTTGAAATTTTAATTAATGGCTTATAATTTTTTGTATTTAATTAATACTATTATGCATATACAATAGTATTTAAAGATATTCTTGGATTTTTTTTTTTCGTTATATCTTATTTGTTGTTGAACTTAGGATAATATTTTTAATTGGATTTTTAGACCAATTTGATATTTTCTGATATTCTAATTAATTATGTAGTAGTTTAGTTTTAATAATTTTATGAAAGGATTTAGATATTATAGTTTGTTAATGCGTGTAGTTTGTTTACACACACATATATTCGTGTGTGTGTGTGTTGTAAAATTATACATATCCGCCACAATGAGAAAAAAAAAGGAAACAGTCATAACGAAAGCTTATTCTTGTCAAAATAAGGATAAATATTAGTTTCGCAATACGGAGTGTGACCTTCTCGATTGATTTTTTTTAAAAATATGATTCATATTTTGGTTGATATTGGAGCAACAAACGATGTCACTCCCTTACATCCTCAAACACATTAATGCATAGTTGGTATTTGTTATGTCTCGTTTTCACTTCATCTCCTTCAATTCTAAGTCATTAAAAATATGTGTGTTTTTTGTCTCTTGAGACTATTTTGAATTCCTACATGGGATTTACGAAAATTTTTTGAGTGTTGGTATAGCACGTGCATTCCTAGGCGATATATATATATATATATATATATATATATATATATATATGCTCTCTTTTCTTTCCACTCTAGAATTTATTTGGAATTACTTTTGAGCTGAATCGGGATTCGTCAATGAACGTCATTTTGACATCAACGAATACGCTCATTACAACAGCCTTTTTTATTGATGTTTGTTATCTTTCCCTGTGATAGGAGGTTTTCAAGTGAAATACAAATAAAAGACTCCAGTGCATATGAGCTAACCTGATTTGAAAGTCGAAAAATGTTGTAACAGATATGAGAATACCGGTAACTTTTGCAAGGTCTGTTGCTAGATGGCCAGGAATAAGATTTATGATTCTCCATTCACTACAAACATATATCCTTTTCAAGTGTAGTGTTAATTTAAAGACTTCTGGTAAATTTCCATGATTCATTTTTCTCTTTAGTGTGTTTAATTCCACTTATTGCAGAGGAAATTCGAGTGACACTTAACTTTGCTTTGAGACGTTACAATTGTTCGACCTCGATTGTACGCTTTAAAATTATATATTTCAGACATTCTACATTCAGAGTGATCGCAGCAAGGAACAGAAACCCTACATTGTGAATTTTCTCATAAATTTTATTACTTAAACATTGGAAGAAATTTAAAAAAAAATGCATTTGCTTAGCCTTTCATGCAAGAAAATGTGTCGTGTATCATATGAGAGGCAATATAAATTTCATGTCCTGTATTGTACACTACACTTATTTTTCTCAGGCTGTCAAAAACCATTTTGCATAAATCGGTTGTTTCTAAGTAATTGATTTGGAGAGTAATAACCGAGTGGTCATGGTCGTGAGCTTATGGTTAGCGTTATTTTAGTAGTCATGGGGTCGATTTATGATACCATTGAAGACCCGTTGGGTAACGTGGATGAGGCAAATTAAATCTGTAGATGCTCAAACGTTGCATGGTGTGGAAATTAGGAGAGTGAGGTATGATAGCTGATGTGTCTTCCTCGTCTCTTGACCGTGCTTCAAACAATCAATTAATTATGAAGAGTAATAATGATAAATAACAAATATTATTTCAGATATCTGAGAAAAATTCTAAACAAAAGAGATAAGGACTCATCACCAATAACCAAGGAGGCGCGCATACGGACGTATACAGCATCAGCTCTAATTCTATTATTATTCAATAATTTTAAAGTTTTTGAAAGAACAAATTATTGAAAAGTATTGAGGCTTACACATCATCTCATGAAGGGGAAAGAATTTTTAACTTAATTATAATATGCCAAATTATGGTTCGAATTTTTCCCTAAAAACCCTAGTTATGATTAAAAAATAATAATATCTTTACACCGGCATAAAGTAATTAGTATGAGTATAAATGCATTAAAAATCTTTTTTATATCCACAGACTTAACAACAATTTTGCTCGAATGGACAAATTTGGCTTTATATTAATTGATTTTCTTTGTGCATTTCTTTTCTACTGTTGCATTCAGAAATAATACGAAGGCTAGACTTCTAAATTTCGAACCACGTGTTTCAAGTGATGAAAACAACCCCTTAAATGTCACCCAGTCTACTAATAGTTTTTATATTAAGAAATCTATATGAAGTTCAAGAAATGACACGCATTCGATCAATAATAGCCACAACCTTGTCTTTTTCAAATGTTATTAAGAGTCACACCATAGGTACACAGTATTAAGTACACAAATTCAAATTTAGTTCATATGATTATATTACCTTCGCAAGTCTCTAAGTGAAATATTTAAATATAAGAAAATGTAATTAATAAAAAGGAAATAAAAATAAGTTCTAAACAAAGTTTTGCAAAGAACAGATTTAGCCACCTAAAGTGGGCTTTTTGTTTTATAATTATTATTAAATTACCCAATTATAAATATAAGAATTAAAGTAAACGATGAAATATCAAGAAATGGAGAATATTAAAATTAAAGGAAACGAAAAATTATTAAATTGAATATATTTAAGCTGAATATAATTAAAATTAAAGCAAACTGTAAATTATTAGCTTGAACATATTTAAGCTTTATATGGCTTTATATAAAATTGAAGTAAACGATAAAAAATTGAAAAGGGATTTAGTACGACAAAAGTGATTTGGTTCGCGAAAAGTGATCCAACTAAAACAGTAACCCTTGGGTGACTCATAACTATTTCAAAATTTTAACAATAAAAATGCATTTAAAAGTGTAAAATTTAAGGAATTTTGATGTAAGAAAGATATTTCAAGCTTCATTACGAAATACAAAACTTCACAGTTTTATTTTACTCAAAATATTAACATCAAACGACAAGAATCTTTCTCTTTAAGTGTAAACTTATTCAGTGAAAAAGGTTCCGAAGTAATAAAAGGGATTAAAAAAAATTATCAATTGAAGCCACGATAGCAAAGAGACGCATTTGCCCTCCCCAAGTATTTTTATATATTTTGAAAAAAAGAATTATATATTATATAAGCCTGACATTTTAATTTTGTTGAACCGAAATGCACTTTCCTAAATAATATTTTTGATCGTATATAAAATTTATCACCTTCTACTTTAATTACATTGAATAAATTTAATACTATTTTCTGGGCATTATTTTACTTTTGACTTAGAAAGCGAAAACAATAGGACATTCTATGTTTGTCCGTTATCGTGGGTCTCATATTAATATACGAAAAATATGGAAATTGACTGATGTATATATTTTCAACATAATTACAAAAGCTAATTTAGATGCAAATTTTATTTTGATTTTTTATAAAAAAAATTATTATAAAAAACTAAGTAAGCTTCAATGAATAGGGATTCAAATGAGTTTGGAACAAATTCAAAGCATTAAAAATTTTCTCATTTAAAAAGATTTTCACAAATTAAAAAATAAAATACTTGCTCACAGCACTTTAATCAAGAGATAAATTTTAGATGAATGAAGAAAGGTCATTAACAATGCATGTATGGTATATACATAAAATATTGAATTCCTATTGAAAAGGTATAATATTTTCATTGAAAATCTTAAGAAATATTGGCTAATCAATGGATCAGAATAGTACATCAAAAATTTTGTATATAACGTTATAAAATAAATGCGCTTCATCTCATTTATTCCATAAAAAAGTGATTGGAAAGCATTTATTGTTCATTAACGTCGCTCTTAGAAGCAACACGAGGGGCATTAGCGATGAACCTCATTTTGAGCCCCATTCAAGTGATGAGGACGACATTAGAGCTGGTACTCTTCTTTCCAAACTTCCACACTCCACCAACGTGAAGAATTTGAGTCCAGACAGATTAATTATGCTTCAGCCCCCCTATGCGATGGGTCTTGAGTGGCATCAGGACTGGAACAATGCCGGCCATAAACTTGTCACTGTAAACCAAACAGCTACCAAGGCCACATATGTATTAGGAAATGCTGCACTTAAGCGCTAAAGTCTGGGAAATAGTCAAAAAATGAAATTAAAGAAAAGGTCCTGATGAAGTTTAACAAATTGTTTGCTGCTTGATTTTGTAGAATATAAAACAACAAAGGGTATTATCCGCTTCAAAATATTTCTTTTAAATCAATAGATATCAAAGAATTGCATAGTCTGCAAGGATATTTTAAACTCATATTTATTTTTAACTAAGTATAACAAACCTTTTAAAGGCATTTTACAGTTGATTCCTCAAACACAAATGTCTACAAACATGAATACTAACTATACATCGCTAGTATGTATATATATGTGTGTGTGTGTTTCTACTTTTTTTTTCTTTTTGTAATATGTGTTTCTACATTCAACAATTGCCTGGTTACGAATTGTTCACTAAAAACCTTTGAACAGCTTGTCACTTTTCATTCGCACCTCTCCCTTCATATATCATATGGATATCTATAAACTCCTAATCTGTGTAGAGATGAATGCTGTAAAATTTGCCTGCTACAAATTAAACTATTTGTTACGGCAAGGTGTTATAGACTGATGTTAATAGACCCACTATCACCTAAATGCTTGAAAAAGAAAGAACTTGATTCATATCGGAATACACTTCTACCAAATATTTTTTTTCGAGAAGTGAAGGATTATTCAAAAAATTATAACTGTAACTATTATTACCCAGATCTGTCGAATATTTTTTTTTTCATTGCATTTAATCCATTATAGCCTTTGTTGCTCTCTTAGTCCCATAAAATCAACCAATTTAATTCTTAGTATTTTGACATCAAAATGAGAATTAAGCCGCTATTTTAAAGATTTTAATGACTAAATAGAGACACCAATACAACATTACATATAAACATAAGACAATAATTAATTACATTTAATCTCGGAAATGGATTTCATAACCGTATCGACGGCTCGTACTCGACTGCTAATTCCCCTGTTTGGCCAATGGGGGGAGAGGCGCTGTTGCTATGTCCGCTACAATGCTGCATTTTTTTTTTTTTTTTTTTCTGAATTTCAGTTTAAATTTTGCCCAAAATTGAAAGAAAGTATTTACCCACTATGAATTTCAGATTATTTGAAACCAAGCCTGTTACTCATTGTGTAAAAGATGGGTATTAGCTTTTACAAATAACTTCTTATATAACTGCAAGATACTCGTATTAAATAGTAGTTGATTGATCAATTGTACGATTTTTATGGGATATACAGAGCAACAAAAGCTATTATTCTCTTTAAAATACTCTACATAACAGTCTTTTTTTTTTCTCTTTAGATTCATGAATAAAAGTAAATTGATTGAATGTTTCGAACTTAAAATCAACACCAAAGTGGTCGGAAACGAACCTCGTAATTTTCAGTCTGGGTCAAGTGACGAATATGGTACCTACCTTTCCAATCTAACACACCACATCATTAGGAGAAGCCAGACAGATTTTACGTGCACAAGCTGTACTAAACGACGGTTCTTCAGTGGCATCAAGACTCGAACCCCGAAAACAACGCCAGCCATAAGCTTGCGATCACTATCCCAATGGACGCGAAAAATGAAATTAAAGAAACTTTAATTATTTTAGCATTTCTTAAACTATTAAAATATCTATCAAAGCTTAAAGATTATAGGCAATTTAATTTCATATACAAAACATTCCAACACTCACTTCAGAATTTATTGATAACATCTAAAAATTTAAGTCAAAGTAATTTCAAATTGTTCAGGATTCTTTAACTCTGTTAAAGCTATCATGGTAGCCGAATGGTTTGGTTAAGAACTCGTCTCTAACTAATAAAAACTCGTCCTCGTCGCTTGACAGTGGCTCAAAATAACGAAATCCTTCACCAATTACCCTAGCGTTGCTTCTAACTACTACAGTTGGTTGGTTAATTTTATTTTCGTCGCATTAGAAGCAACACGAGGCTATTAGCAACCGACCTCTTAACTTTGAACCTCTGTCAAGTGACGAGGACGATACCTGAGCAGGAACCATCTCTCCTAACACACCTCGCCCCCGGGAGGACTTTAGGCCCCGACATATTTAACATGTATCAGCCCGGGCTTCATGGCGGTTTTTAGTGGCATCAAGGTTCGAACCTACGGCTCGACGAAAACAGTCGGCTTCGAGTCTACGACCAAAACCACTAGGCTACCATAACCTCTCTAACAACGACGTTAATTAAATAAAATCAACCGTGATAAATATAATAAATATCTTAACTGTATTTTATAAATATACTTTTTAACATTATACTGTAATTTTAAAAATAATTTTAATTTGGACAAATAAATCTATGTTTATCAGTACATAAGGGATAATAGCCAGTGTGTAGCTTCACATCTCTCATAACTCAATCATTCTATCAATATGTAATTGAAACATTTCATTTTCCAATTGTAATGCTAAGGGTTTGAATACTGAATCAGACTACTCTTTACTGTTTATGAAGATTGTTAATCGATGTCTTGAAGTGTGCTCTTTTTTTGCAATTGATTTTTTATTTATGACTGTAATATTTAAAGTACTTAAAGGGATTATTTTGTTGAACCGAATGCAGGCTTTTTTTTTTTTTTTTTTTTTTTTGACTATCGCGAGAGCAATGGTACATTAACTAACATTCTGTTTCAAGCTATTAAATTTACAACAGCAATATTTTATAAAATTAATAGTAGAACATAACGAAATATCTAAGAGGATTGTTCAAAAATATTAATTTCTTACAACAGAAGGCACTGCTGAAGCAAATTGGTGTTTTCATTGCGTGCTGCCATCTACCAAACGACTCCATAACAAATTTGACACTAATTCAAGGTTAGTTTTGATTGCTTTTGCGTCGAGTTGTCAATTCTTGAACCTGGCTTCATAATTTTACGCCAGAAACCAAGCGACAATCAAAACAAAAACTTACTTTTGGAGAATCTGCACAGAAGAAGGCGAAGACGACCCCATTGTCCTAAGATCTACGGGGCCTAATTTTTTGCATGCGAAAGCCGTCATACTCATGGACCTCTCAGGTAACTTGAAAATGATCGAGAGTAAAATTGCTATGAATTACCCCACTTCTAGTACAACAATTCCCATTCCTAGCAAGGATACTTTTTGAAGAGCCCTTATATTACTTTTTAAAACAATGCACTAACCTCAAATACATAAAATTTTATTAGAATTTAACAAGTCAGCCGATATATAGTTTTGTGATTTTATTGTGAACCATCCTAGGCATCACTGGTAATGTTACCTCTTTAATGGAATATATAAGCATGTTGAGAAAAAGAAGAACGCTACAGCTGTAGCCTTAATGAGAATATTAACATTGTTCGCAGTTGTTGAAAATCATTTATTGAATTTTGGAAATGTTCTATCCATCTATTCCATAGACTTTTCTGTAGAGCAATCTAAAAATATCCCGTAGCTTAATTTTTGAAATTACTAATTATTCCTGAATTTTTTATAATGAACCCCAACATTCCCTAGTCGTATTAAATTGACGCATCATTTCCTCAATCTATAGTAAGGAACGTTTTAGCAACCGAGTGTAAAGTTTGTGCCTAACACAACATTTGATATCTACTGTCTTGCTTGATATGCCTAACATTCCGCTTTCAGAGATTAAAAAAAAAGTTTATTAAATATGACAACTATTTTGTGTTTGGTACGTTAACATTCAAGAAAAATATTGTCTTTAGTTACAATTCTTTATTATTTTGTGTTAACGATTACTCCTCTATTTCAAACTCTTACATTCAGTGCGCCTTCATCTAAATCAGGTTGGGATAAAACTAAACGAATTACACCGGTAAGAAACGAGTTTTTTGATCATGGGTTTTCTTTCAAACTTCACACATTACATAATATAATTTTTTAAACCTTAAAATTTAAGAGCAAAAGGGAACGTCGTGTCAAATTGAATTTATTCATTAATCAGTTTTTAATAATTTATTTTATTATTTGACGTTTATTAAATTTATCATCTAAAATAAATACGTGTAAGATTTTTTAGCTCAGTTAAGCATTATGTTAATCAATTAAGCTACATGTAATTAAAACTAAAGCAAACAATAAATTGTTAAATGACGGTTTTAGCGACTTGGTGAGAAACTTGGCGTAAAATTTAATTCTTTAAGCAATTAGTTCAAATCAATTAATTTTTATTAACTAAAATTAAATTCTCGCATTGTCATTCAAAACAATCGTGCATAGAAAGCTCAATTGAGCGCTTTAAAATGTGAGAAAAAAGCTTTTAAATTTTTGAACCAGACAATGTTACAATGTGAGTTAAGGAAAACCCATTAAAAATTGTTTATGAATATAGGTACTTCCAAGTACTTCTGTCGTAAATATTATATTTTTGCTGCTACATCATAGATAAAGTAATCGATCTGATACATAAGAATGCTATTTACGTGCAAAGTTATATAACATAAAACCTTACTATGAACAGCATAACTGCCCTGTGATACAAATCACAACTAATAGTACACCTACTACGAAGTATTTTAAGAGAAGAAACCTAACAAACTTTATCTAAATATATTATAGAGCGGCCCGCATGACTTTTACCTGCTTGAAACCGACCGGTGGCTAGAAATGAATTTGACACTACTACTTTATAACATAGCAAAAATGGATGTGGCAGCGGTCATGCTCGAGAACTCGCGACCGGCATTATTTCCGTCGAATCGTGGATTCGAGTTCTGATGCTCTTCATGACCCAACGTATAGCGGGCTGATGCACATTAAATCTGTCGGAGCTCAAAATCCTCACTTGGCGTGAAGTTTGGAGAGGGAGGTGTATGCTCAGATGTCGTGATCGTTCGTCACCAACAGCCCTCGTGAACTGACTGAATAGCTCTCGTACTTCGTTTCTTACGTTGTTTAAAAAGATGAGTATTTTTTTATTGTTATGTAGTTTCTAATATTTATTTAATCTCTCTCTCTCTCTCTCTCTCTATATATATATATATATATATATATATATATATATATATATATATATATATATATAATTAAAAAAACCAACAGCAATAAACTATCAAAACAAAAATACTATCCTAGCTGGCATGGAATAAGAATCAACTTACATATTAATAACGTGGCACACGCTTTACAATAATCAATGCGAGACTCTTTTTTGACGAAAATTATCAACATTATATACTGTATGCTCAGGTATGTTAATTAAAGGTGGGTTTGAAAATTCAGCGAAACATATTTTTATAATTTTCACAAATTCATCGACATTTATCTAATAATTAGCAACATTATTAATAATTAACAACACACTAAAGTAAACTGCAAAATCAAAGCAGTTGATTCGACAAATGGAATTATTTAATTTTCAATGTGAGCTAATTATTAATTCACTAAACACTCATAGCCTTATCATTTATTGAATCGTGCATGAATGCATTTCGAAATGCCTTTTAAATTCATTATTTGTATAAATGTCTAAGTAAATGGAATGTTTTCCTATCAGATTACAAAAAAAAAATCATCTTTAATTCGTGTTCACTTCCCAATGCATTATTTTGAATTGTTGTAACATCAACCCTAAAAATAAACCTTGAATAAACAAAATCTCTTTCATTAATTTAGAAAACACCGGGTAATTTTAGATGTAGAATATATGTTATCAAAAGTGTAAAAATTCTAGTGAATAAATATTTAATTTCAAATTGGCCAGCAATTATCTTTATAAAAGAGAAATGAATTAATCTGTAATAATGGCTTATGTATGTGAGTACATAAGCCATTATTACGGATAAAGCCATTATTAGCCATGTTACTCTTGTACAATGAGGTCAAGGTGTAGTCCTCGTTAAATAAGAAAACCTTTTTCGTTTATTTTTGTGCATGAAAACCCTTCGTGCTGCGGGGTTGATGCACATTAAATCTGTCGGGGCTCAAAGTCCTCTCGTTGCCGTGGTGTGGAAGTTTGGAGAGTAGCGTGCCAGTTCAAATGGCGTTCTCGTTATCTGACCGACGTTCAGAATCATGAAGTCCGTCACCAACAAACCTCGTGTTGCTTTTTAGGAAGATATTAATAAACAATAAATCAATCTAAAGTAAAGTTGAAGAACTAATTACTCTATCAATATAGCAAAAATTTATTAAGATTTTATGGTCATATTTTCTTATCTAACGTTTAAAAAGTTTTTATTTTAATAAACGCCAGAATAAATCATTTACTTTCAAAATTGGGAGTGAAGCTTACAAATATTATCATTTTTCATTTCAAAATACATCTCTTGAAAATTCTGCTATAAAAATTTAAAGCATTTTGTCCTGAAAATTAAAATGCTCTTGAAAAAATTCTTCTTTAAATAAAATTAATGATTTCGCAACATATAATTAAAGATAAACTTCGCAAACTATGACAGCTCCTGTAGCCTAGCGGTCATGGTCGGGAATTCGCTGCCAGTATTGTTGAAATTGACTGGTGGATTCGACCCCAGGAGCTACCAAAGACCCACCGTGTAGCGGGGCTGATGCACGTTAAATCTTTCGAGGTCCCAAGCGCTCCCGTTGTCGTGGTGTGGAAATTTTTGAGAGGGAGGGTGCCAGTTCAGGTATCGTTTTCGTTATTTGACCGAAGTTCATAATAGCGAGATCAGTCGCCAATAGATTTCATGTTGCTTCTCGCGACGATTGATTGATTGGTTTTATAAATGTTGCACTAGAAGCAACACGAAGTCTATTGACAATGGACCTCATAATTTTAAACCTAGGTCAAGTGACGAGGACAATACATGAACTGGTATCTCCCTCTCGTAACTTCTATACCACGCCAACGGGATGATTTTGAGCCTCAATGGATTTAATGTGCATCAGCCCCGGTTTCACTGCGGGTTTTTGGTGGCCTCAAGGCTCGAACCCACGACTCGACGAAAACTGCCGGCCGCGAATCCGCAACCATGACCATTAGATTACCGTGGCCACTTCTTAGTGCGATGTTAATAAACAGTCACTCACTCACTCGGAAACTATGACAGAAAAAAGCATTAAAATATATCAAATAAGGCTAGATGTGTGTAGAAGAGATGCAGTCGAACGGCAGATAAATTGCTGGATTTAAAAATAAACTGATATAATGAACTTTTTAAGACTTACGAATTGATTTTGATACATTGAACTTAATATTTTGAACTTTTCATCTCATTTGAAAAATTAGTTGCTTAACATGATATATTTTATATTCTAATTTGAACAACCGTACCAAGTTGAAGGAGAAGAAAAGATTTGTTTTCGTTTTTTTAATGACGCGCTAGAAGCAACACCAGGACTCTTGGCGACGGACCTCGTAATTTTGAGTCTCGGTCAAGTGACGAGGACGACACCTGAGCTATAGCACACCCTCTCCTAACTTCCACACCACGCCATAGGGATGACTTTGGACCCCGACAGATTTAAAGTGCATCAGCCCCGGCTGCACGACAGATCTTTGGTGGCATCAAGGCTCGTTCCCATGACTAAACGAAAACCGTCGGCCACGAGTCCGAAACTATGATCACTAGGCTACTGCAGCCATGGGGAAGAAAAGAAGACTCAACTATTTAGTAAACTGCTAAAGAGTTTAGATAAATTGCATTTACAAATTACATTTAGTTTGTATAAAATAATTCATTTTAAATGGATCAAAAACAAAATTGGGATCCTATCTTTAGTCTGTCGTTAAAAAAGAGATGGAAAATTATGAATTTTAAAGTGTTGGACAGCAATATATTTTTATGGTTTTAAAAAACAAATCGTGTTTGCTAATGGTGATAATAGTCTAAAATAATAATAGTTTTAATTTTATTATGCAAAAATACTAAGGTAAAAAAATATTTAATTTTTTAAAAATTAAAAACAGATGTATATATATATATATATATATATATATATATATATATATATATATATAAAGCAGATGAAAAAAGGCATTTGTAGCTTAAACTAAAAACCTTATTTGGTCCTAAAGTCATTTTTATATGCATATAATTATGAAAACTAGATCATTTGTTTTGTTTTTTTAAAAAAATATTGACATTTATGGATTTCTCTACTTCATATTTAAAAATGGATAAAAATATTTTTTAAGAAAAAGGAAGAAAAATAACATATTCTCGGCGTTTTTCATTTAGAGTTTTTCTATTCATAAATTTGGAATTATTTTTATATTCTATCGATTTTATTTTTTCAAATTTATAGTCCGGGAAGGCAAAAACTCATGTGAAACAGATTTTCTGAACAATAACTTTTCGCAATGTCCTATTTTTTTTTCTCAATTGCATCATTATTTTTAAGTTATGCAGTTTCCCTAGTAGTATTGCATTTTACTGCTTCCAACTTTCTCTTATTATTTTAATTTCTTACAATTCCTTTGAAAATTCCAAACATGGAAAAAAAAAAAGGCTAACAAGTAATTTAAGTTTTAATTGTGACACTTCAGTGTACAGTGATATCATATATTCAGTCTTATGTAAGTAGGATGTTTAGAGGCTTTTTTTTTTAAATGGAAAGAAAAAACAAATGCATTCGAAGAAAAAGAGGGAGAGAGAAAGATAAAGGGAAAAAAAAAAGATCGCACAATGAAGAGAGGACAAAGGGGAGGGATGCATTATTTGCGTTAGAATGCGAATGATCATTTCTTAACCCTATACTTCGGAATGTAATTTTCTCAACTTTTTTTTACCCCAGGGACACAAATCCCACTCTTAACGATGCATTCTGTCGACATTTCCATTGTCAAGAGAAGTTCTATTTAAAATTTTGGTCAGCAGAACTTTTTATATTTTTAAATCGTGCCCTCGCTACCTACGTCAGACCCTCTACTAATGAGTCTTCTGTAGCCTCCCGAAAGCATACGCCTGATGCCTTTCCGTTTTGGGACCTGCATTAGTCCTTGAAGAAGACAGAGAAAAGAAATTAAGACACAATCAACTTGGCGAAATTGTCTTCACCGGGAGACGTCAGAGGGCGCTACAGTCGCACCTTATAGTAGGCTTGTGTGTTATCTAGTGGTCCAGACCTCACAGTGAGCACGGTAGAGGCCTGTGCGATCTGTGTTTTGTGTGTCCGTGTGCTTTTTACGTCGTGATGGTTCGGCGTTGAAACAAAACAAGAAAAGATTCCAACGACACGACAGTAGAATATTTTTTCGACTTTTTTTTAAGTATTATTTTTCCCCGTTTTGTATTTTTTTTTCTTCCTGTGCTGAAAAGGATTTCGTCGGGACCATAAAAAGCAAGGTAGGATTCATTTAATATATTCTTTTAAAAAATTATATTTTAAAAAAAATATGTTGCGCTGCGGCAAAGATTTTGCATGCAATTAATACTTTTCCAAGACTGTTCCGTAAATCACTGAAGTAAATGTCAAACGGTGCACTACTTTAAAACTCTTCAGTGAAGCATACCAAAGGATATATCACTCTGAAGATATTGTGTGAAAAGTCTATCTCCTGTCACAACCCTGTTGTTCCCTAGCAGTCTTTGAAATGAAGACAAAACCTTAGGTCGAATAAGTTTGACAAATCCAAAGCATGCAACAAATTAGAATACTTACACTTGTGTGACAAGCACCTGTGGATACCACTTGTGAATTTTTGGGTATCAGAATTTTCATTTTAAGTGCTATCTCAAATGATATTTAGTATTTAAATTTAATTATTAAACATTTTTAAGGCATCCTTTTTGTTCACAAGTGCCTCTTAATTTAATGAACAAATTTAAATTTTGAGTTAACATTTTTAAAGCATTTCATTTTAGTTCAAAAGTATTTCTTTGTAAGTTAATGAATACAAATGAAGCAAATAAGAATTAAATTTACTTATCTTAACTTTAACTTACTTATCTAACTATTTATCTTTAATCTTATCTTAAATTAACTTTATAAATTTATTTTAACAGCTCATTAAAATAAAAGTTTAGGATATCTGACTTCAGTTCTTAATCATATAGATATTTAATAATTTTTTTTTATTTTAACTTATAATTTTTAAATTATTTTTAATCGATCGTTTCATTTGTTTCTTCAGTGAGAAATGAGTTTCCTATCTTAAGTACTTCGTTGTGATAGAAATTAGCTGTAAATACTTTTTTCAGTCTTTTTTTTTTTATTGATAACTGGATGTAATAAAAAAAAAACTGCTTATTTTAATTATTCTGCTTACATTATTATTCTGTAGTTATTCTAAGTTTAAAGGGGAAAAAAACTAAAACTGAAAAAGTAATCGTTGAAAATCTTTTTTTTTTTCCTTTGATTAAATTGTTTCGCCTCATTTATTTAAATTACAACTTTCTTTAAACTGAAACTTTTTAATATATGAAATTTAAATCAAACTTTTAATTTAATTTAAAATTCTAACTTTCAAAATCTCAGCACTCATTCATTTGAATTTCAACTTTCTTTTAACTGAAGCTTTTTAACTATCAAACTTAAATCTAATATTTTTAATTATGAAGTTTTCTTGCTCAATTTTGTATTTAAAAGTTGTTATTATTCAGTCAACTTTCATATCACTCAGAATCAGAATATAAATTCATGAACATTTCCTCAAAATATATTATAAAAATCCTGACGAAAGATTTACGAATTGTAAATTAAAATTTTCTAAGTTCATTGGATATTTTTAGCACTTAAGTTTATTTTTGTATTGAACCGAACAGCTTATATTTCCTTTTAAGTAGATATCAGCCATGAGCCAGTTACTATCATCTCAATCTAAAAGAAAACTCTCTATCCAGCAATGTTAAAAATAAGGGATTTAGAGGGCGCCACCAGTATGTTAGAGGTTGAATTAATAAGTCGAACTGTAATTTAGAACAAGATTCTCCATACATAGTAGTCAAAGTCAGAATCCTAAAATTTCAGCATTGTTATCTCAAGGATTTTGGAGATCATTTACACATAATTCATTTCATTTTATTTGAAAATTATTGTTCCTCCCACTTAGAACTCTCTCGGGAACTGAAAAAGTTCTTCAAGAAAGCCGAATCTTTGAACGTTTTTAATTGACATTAAGAGTTATACTTGATATTTAAATACTGTATGGTACAAGTGAAAAGACATTAAATATCTATGCTCTTTTTTCAGTAATGAATAATTAATTTCTTGATATTTTTGTTCATATGATTTCAATTGTTAATTAATACTAATCTTAGAAATTACAATAAACAGGATCGAAAAGGAAATTTTCAATGTCAGACTGTGACATGATTTTTATTTGGAGTCCTTAGTGAGTCTTCTCTTCTAATGATAGGAGAGGAACCGGATTTTTTTTTTATCAGGTGCGAATCTATTTGAAAAATTTCATATTTCCTAAAGCAATATGTCAAGTACAAAGTGTTGAGCCTTATTTTTTGAGTACCTTTTCCTTTGCCTTATAAATCAATCAGAGCATGGAAGTATCTTATTTCTTCGTTCATTTTAAAGTTCATTCTATTGTTATCAATTTATTTTGTAGATAAGTGTGGCGCACACAGGCTTTAGAACATTCTAATAATCGGTACTTAAATGGTGAAGGATTTGTTTCGATGTTGGGAAAGTTGTTCTGGTTATTTCCTTCATATAAGAGCTTACAACCTTTTATCAGTTTACTACGATTACATTAATTTGAAATATCACACATTATAAATTGGACATTAGGTAATATTATTTCCAGATAAGATTATCACAATTACTATTAAAACGAAAAACACTTTGGCTATTCTAATAAATTGAATAATAACAATAAAAGAGTGGATTTTATTTTCTCATTTTCACGACTTGCTAAAAGCATATTTTTAAGTTAAAATGCATTTAAAATTATTATTATAACCAATGCAAGAAAAAAAAAAGGAAACTGCTAGCCTTTTTGGTGAAATATGAATATTATCATTCAAACGAAAATTTCACATTTTGTGAAATATGAATATTATGAATATTATCATCATTTAAATTCTGTTCTTAAATCATAAACCTGTAAAAAGGCAATTTAATATGCACTTTTCTTTAATGTCAATATATCTTTACAGAATCTTCAATTATATTTTGTTCTAACTATCAATTCCTAAAAATAAACGCTTATAACGTAACTGGAATTAGAGAATGATTACAGGTATTATACCAATATCTCTTTTATTCCTAAAATCAAGGATGCAATTTTTGGAGTGCAGCTAGGTAAGAAAGGGGTGAGAGTGAAATATAATTAGAATTCAAAAACTCTGAATATTTTCTTTATTTCCTCTAAAAATCTCAACCAAAATTTCTTAATTCTTTTGTTCTGTTCTATGTCATCTACCAAAGTAAAATCACGAAAGAACAATCATTTAAAATTAAAAAAAAGAAAAAGAAATTGGCAAATATTTGAGTCTAAAATAGCATGTCGCCATCATATCTACTCTTTCACTCAATAGAGTAAAAAAATAAAATTATATTTGTATATCTGAAGAGCTCCCACTTATCAACTTCTGTCATATTTAACAAACAATGCGTAGGTATGTAATCTAAATCAGATATAAGTCTAGTGATACTTGATGACGAGAAAGCTTACGTCTTTTTTTCCCGCAGAACTCAATATTTGGTCTTACTCTTATTGATAAAAACGAAGAATAGATATTTTCGTCCTCAAGGATGCTATTGATTGTTCTTGTCGTCCTTTTACAGAGAGGAAATAAAACTCTTTTTGACAGAATATTTTGTTCCCCAGTGCAAGCCCAAATCTCAGTTATTTTAACAAAGAATGAGAGAGTAGAAAGTTTGATATCATCAAAATGAATGCAACTGCCGTCAGTCATATGGTCTGTTTTGATGGGTAAGGAGTGACTGACTCAAGATCGTCCATTCAGCTATAGAATTGTCTTTCATAAGTAATCAATATTCTTATAGTACCATGTGAAACGAATGGGATTTATTGTAAAAACAGGTGTTCCTATTGAAAGATAAATACGTTGTTACAAGAAATTTCTCATCTATTATAAAAAAATAATTTCACAGAAGGGATAGTGCAATACTATGCTGAGTATTTTTAATAAATATCGAACATTTCTAAGATTTTGAGTGAAATTTAATTTATAATATACTATCAATTAATTTTTAAGCGTAGTATTTCATTGAATAATTTGATGAATATTTTACTTTATAATCATCATCTTTTGACATTTCAAATTGAAAAACCATTAAAAAAAATAATAGGAAATTTAAATTTTATGTATTTTTTTTTTTCAATTATAATTTTTTAATTTAAAATATATATCGGTAAAACAAACGGAGGAAATTTTTGATTTACTGGAAATTTTGAAGATAAAAATCTTATCTTTCATAAATTGTTTCTTAAACTTCAATATGTAGCAGGAAAAACTTAGCTATTTAATTTCTCAAAGAGTATTGATCGCTAAATCTTAGTTAACAGTCTCTCGCACTGAATGGCTTTGAAAAACAATTTCAAGGTCATTGCGTGCTACCATTAATTTTAAATATTGCAGAGGTTTTTTTTTTTTTTTTAAAGATATTTCTACTAAATTAAAAGTGAATATTTAACGTTATAATTATGTGTAAACATTTAATTGGTAGTTTATACTCTAGCAATAGTACACAGATACTTCCGAGTTGTCAAATTCCTCCCGAGAAATTAGGTTAACCCTTTTTTTTTTTGGCACAAAAGGTATGTTTGCCTCACTCAAGGTTGGATCCAAATTCGGCAACATCCCTACACAATGGATCCTGCAAGTATTCCATTGCAGTTTCATTCCTCCGCCAAATAAACTAGACGCTAATGATAGTCTTGGAATAGAATAAATAGACGACACGATGCGGTACTCGAATGAAAAAAAGGAAGCGAAAAAAAGGTTCGTCCCTTCGAAATTGTTTCTTTAAATACACCTGAGGATTGCGTTTGCCAACCAAGGGCCTCGTACCAGAAAAGAAAGCTTATATTATGCAATGTTAATTTATACCTATCGTAAACATATTACTTTTATGCTTACACACACTCACACACACACACATATAAATATATTAATACATTATACAATACAGGGATAATCAAAACCTAAATTTAATATTAAGTAGCTATAATAAATTTTCAAAAGATATAAATATATAAACCTTAAAAATTGTTATTTAATTGATTTTAAAAATAAAACTTAATTTGAAAATGTTATGTTTCATTTTCATCAATTTTTTTTTATCACTGGTTTTTTCAAGCTTTGGTTTCTACTTTTTCATAAATTTATTTTTATCTCCTAGCCTTCATTTATAGATTTACTATTTTTTAGGCAAATTTGTCCCTTACTTCTTTTTTGCTTACGTTACATTTTACTATTTCTACTGTGTTTAGATATTTTGGCATACATAAAAATAAGTTAAATATTTTCTTTGTAATTTATTATTTTTTTTCTATAATGTATTAAAAATTAATTAAGTAACTTTCTTTTTCTACTTTTAAATTTTTCTTCTGTTTTAATATTTGCTTTTATTCTGTTTTTAATTTATTCATGTAAAATAATTCTTTATATTTATGAATTATTACATTCATTATAGAGTTGCATTTCTTTACTGCCTTTATATTTGTATGTAAGCAATAAAAATTATTAAATTTTAATCGTAATTTAGAGCTAAAGAAGTGGGCTTATGTGTTATATATCTACAAATAATTTACCTAATGAATGAAGATTAAATATTTTAAATTTCTAGATACATTGAATGAATATCTGTTTGATAAGACTGTTTCTAAAATGATATATGTTTAAGCAATATAACAAAACATAACTACCACTTTATATACAAGATTATGTTCAATGCATAATACATTGTACGACCATGCTAATATATATATTGCAATTAATATTGGCTATGTTGTACATGATACCTTAAAAGGAGTAAAGTAAAAACGATTTTTTAAATATAATTTTCAGTTTGAAATAACCCAGTTTTATGAGATATATTCCATTATTAATAAATAGGTCAGTAAGTGTGAAGAATAATTTGTAAAGTAAAAAAATGAAAAGTATTATTATTGATGTGCTTAACATTCTCCACGAAACCCAATTTTTCATTTGCTTGAAAGATAATTTCATTTTCTCGTTTCAGTGAAAATATTCATATGTCTCGTTACCGCTCCGATAAAATACGCCATCTCTCCTCTAAACAAAAGTTGCGCGCCTTTGATTCACTGACTACTTGCATCTTTTATAGAAGGCGGATTCATTCATTTTTGTAACTATGGTTACCGTCTTCGTTCTTTCTTTTCGCCTTAACAGGCAACAGGTTGCTCTTTGCAGAAAATTATGTTTTCTGCCCGGCAGTGGTTTTAAAATACTTCGGATATGAGCTTAGCTTATAGTTGAAAGTAAAGTAAATTCTTGAAATGCTGTGTTGCATTCTGCTTTTGTTTTCAATAAAAAAGTAAACGAATGTCATTCATAATATTATTTTTTCTGTTCTTGTTAAACACAAATATATATTTTTTCAAAAACAGTTCTTTTTTAAAATTTCTCAGTGCATTATGGAATATAATTTTGCAGAAATAATTTGGAAGAAAGCCATATTTACATGAACTTCGAATATATTTCACTTCTGTCAAAGGACACCTCCTTACTTTTAAACAGATTTAGATTTTCAAAAAAAAAATTCTTCATATTATTAGCATCAAAAATATTCATGAGTTATGTAATACATATCAATAACAATTTTATTAATAGATGTATTTTGCAATTATTTGCCATCCAGTGATTTAAATGGCTTTTATGAGCACTTTTTCGCTGCAAGTGACCTTAGAGATTTTTTTTTTTTTCAAATAATATGAAGTGTTCAATATGATTCAAATCATATTAATATCTTTACTAATAACTTTCAGTTTAATATTAAGTCAAATTTTGTTTTTAAAATAAACCATCTTAATAATTTAAAAGTAATTTCACATTTATTTTAACAATAATATCAAGACTTTTTAACAGTTAATATGTAAGATTTTTAGGTTTAAAATATTTTAAATATCATAAGCCTCAGAAAGGTTTCCCTAAAGTTCTTCTTTCGCAAAACCGAATTCTCAATTTCAGAAAGTTCATTTTTAAGAGATAAATGAACAGTAAATTTCAAAAGAACTATTCAGTGAGAAATCTTTTGATTAGTTTGTTTGGTACCTTGGTAATTTTTGCCTGAACTTTACTCGCTTAAAGTCAATATGTCTCTTCATTGATCGCTAATTTTCTACACTCTAATAAGATTTCTATAGGACGCCGATTACTTCGAAATGTCCCCTTATATTAAAAAAATGAAATTGAAATTTACAAAAATGTGTGTTATATAATAATTTTTTTATTCGAATTCTGCAATATAACGGTGCGATTAATTAAGATATTTTCTTTTTCTTGTAAGATGAAAAATTATTGAATTCACAATAACTGTCGAAACTGAGTTCTAGCAAAACACTTAAAATATCGTAAAAAAATCTAATTATAGACCAAAAACGACTGTTGAGAGGGGACCCTTAACAGACAACCTTCCTCTTCATTTTTACCTGTGTCGACTATTTCCAGCCGGTACCGAAATTCTGCCAAGGAGTTCAGGAAGCATTCAAAATATCAAAAGACCAAGATCCTGCACCGAGATTTGCCGGTAAACTTTTTGGACAGGTTGCCAAAAGTAGGGAGAAACTTCAGTTGCAAGAAGTGGGAGCAGGTGGATTACTTTACGACAGAAGTAGAAATTTTTCTTTTAGAATGAAAAAAATATTTAACTAAGATCTTTTTAGTCTTTTGAACAGACTTTATAAATCATACTATTTAAAAAAAAAAAAGTGCAAATTTTATCAAGAAATCAACTTATTCATAAAATGCCAGGTTTCAAGGTAAAATGCGGTAATTTTTCGCTAATTCGTCTGTCAAAATGCGGACAAAAAATGTTCACACTTGCAGTTATGAATGAATATCCCTCTATTTTGAATGTTCACGATCAATGAACTATATTGCGATAAATTTATTTTTAGAGCACATTTCTTTATAATGAAATATTATCAACATATTCTTGACAGAAGTTACTATCATTTGTTTCTTGTTTAAACTTTTAAGTCACCCATTTTAATTGAAACACAACAACTAAAATTTTTAACAACATGGTTTAGGAATGTTACGTAAACTAATGTTTCAATGACGTAAAAAAACCTGTCTTCTTATTATAGCTATATCGTAATTTATTTGAGATTTTACGAAAGTATATATAAACGGACTTTGTTATGGAAATCAAAAACAAATTAGAATTTTCCAAATTTCTCTTTTTTTCAGGAATAATCTTTTCTTAAATAAAATTCAATTGCTTAGATTTATTTCTAAAACATTTGAGCACAACAGGCTTAAGTAATGAAGAATAATTATTGTTTACTTTATTGCTCAGTGAAAAATTCTAAATTGCTGAGCTTTTATTTTAAAAACGGTATTAATTTTCTTAATTTCTATCAGTAAATTATAAATTTTTGTCCATGAATTAAAAATATAACATGAATTCCGGTCTTCCTTCTCTAGATTAAAAACAATAAAAAAATCATTAGAATTCGTCCACTGTACATTAAATATTTAAAAAAAGGAAATTTCTTTGAATGCTGTGAACTGTATTGGATAAATATCACTTGCCAATGTATACCTTTGTTCAAAGGAATGTCACAGAAATTTTCCTTAATCTGTCCACATCTGACGTTTTCTTTCCTAACATATTTCTTTCTTCATTATGTTTGAAAACTGCTTATTCAAGCACAGAATACATGCTCGCATTTGACCTTGTGGTTTGAAGCTCTTAAGGACAATGTAAAGTCTCTTATTTTATCATGTTTTGATTTAAGGGGAAATTCTACAATTTTAAACGGTTGATCTAAGAACATGAAAAGAATAATAAAATGAACAGTAAGTCACTATCATGCTCAACATGAAGAAGACTTTTTAATAGCAAATCTTAAGTAGGGACTCCCAGTGCTTTTCAGACTCTTGAGCCTTAAGAGCTGAAGCAATAATTTACGCTCCGATAAGGTTAAGAAAGCCTTGAAGCATTCAACAATTCATTTGTAATCTCATTTCTTATTCCTAGATAAATTTTATAAATAGCGTGGCACACCTCCTCGAAAGTTATATTTTATAGAGAAAAAAAATATTACTTTCTCTCTCTTTTTTTTAAAATCCAGATAAGACTCTTGCAAAATTAATTTGTCTTTCGATAACTTTATTCATTTCTCAATTTTCAAGGGAGAAAAGTGTGGAGGGGGCATTTCGGTACATTTTAGTAATCACTTAAATGTAAGATAAATTTGAATTATTTGAGTAATCCCCTATGCGGAGAAAATTGATTACGAAAAGTAAATAAAAAATTAAAATCAAGGCAACGCCTGTATTTGTTGAAATTTTAAATCATTCGTGTTAAATTATTTGCCATTATACATTTAAATATGAAATTAATATTACTTATTTATAGATTATTATAATATTTTATTCACTTAAATAATTTTTATTAAGAATGTAAAATGTTTTCCTTAGCATAAAAATACAAGTACATAAATGCTTAATTCAGTATTATTACTACAAATCCTGTGGTATTATTTATTAAAGTCCAAAAGAAAAAAAAATCAATCAAATATGAATAAGTCCTTAGATATAATATAAAATGTTTAATTCATTCTACGGAATTTTATCGCATTTCGGATCTAAAACTTAAGGCAAGGCAAGAATTTTAGTCAATCATGCGCGTGTAGGAAATGCTTTCACTTTAAATGGTATTAAAAATGTTAAAGGTCATTTGAGTATTTGAAATGGCGAGGAATAGAAAGTATTAACTCTATAAAAATCCCAAGTCAGAATATCATCGATTGGCTTACAATTATTTCGTTGTAAATTTTAATCACGGTATCATTTTTAAACTACGGATTTCTTTTCAAAAATAATTTTTTCTGGTGGAATAAAACATTTAAGCCGTCTTAAAAATAGGAAATATTTACTTATATAAATATTAAAGTAGGTAAATTCTTCAAAACATTTTGCATCGACAGTAAAATGTAATGATTATTTCCACCATCATTTTGTTTCCTTTAAAAAAGGTATTTCTAATGAATTACAAGACATTTGATCAAGAGATTCTTATTACAATCGTACTAAAATCCAATATTCTTTTCTTTTATTTTCCTGCTGCAAATAAATAATTTTATTTCGTCTCAGATTAAAATTATCTATATGTTTTTTTTTATTTCGTTGATATTTTCCATTTAAAATGCTAACTAATGAATGAACACTTTTTAAATAACATGAATATATTATTTTAATACAGAGCTAGTAAAAATACATGAAAAATAGAACAGTATTCCATTAAATGCATTGATATATTTTTAATCATAAATGTTATTCAAATTAATCTACGAGCTACTAATTTATGAGAAAAATTCGCACCATTAAAAATAATTTCTTAAAAAGGAAATTAGCAATAACTTTATTCATAATATTGAGATATGCCTGAATATTAATCACAAAAAAAAAAGAGAATAAATTTAGACGAAGATCATGCGAGACACGTCATTTTGAATATTTAGTCTATAAATAGAAAGCAGGTTTCAAAGCAAACAGTACTTTTGATAACAAGAAATAATTTTTACACTTGAAAAAAAGGCCAGTTTTTATCAATTAATAATATCATTCAAAAGTCGGCCAATTTGATGGCATTCGGCATTGCCCTTTCCCACCGTTCATGGGACATCATTGACGTCAAACCATTATTGACGAACGCACTCAGGTTCTCCGAGCAAAGGGCGGACATAAGAAAAGTATTCAATGTTAGTTTGTGTTGTCAACTTCAGGCGATAAAGATTTCATTGATAAGAAAGCTTTTGTGCTGCATTATTTCTAGCTAGAAAGCGATATCTGAGTAGGAAAATAGCGAGACCACTATGTTCTAGATAAGATTTATTGTTAATCGTGTCTTCGATTTCGTTAGCCGATATCAAATGGCAGTTATTCTCAACTCTTAATATGTGCACTGTATTTGAGTAGAGAAAATGCAAGTATATCTTAACACTGATTTCCGTTTCTAATTTGGCAAATATGCGCTGAATGGAATTTATGTTATGTATGAAAAGAGCAACTCAAAATTGAACATTTCAGTACGATAAGGAGAAGTGGTTGTCCACATCAATTTATTATTCACTTTAATCTTCAAATATAAGCGCAATTTTGGCATTACATTTTTTGTCGTTTTCTGCAAAGGATAAACTATTCAAACAAGTCTATCAAAAAACTATCTCATTAGTTTTACGCATAAATTAACTATGGAATGTTAGATAACTCTTTTAAAAATTATAATTCCAATGACAATTTTTTTAAAGAAAGTTGATCCAAAGTAGATCCGAAATGATTATTTAATTATTTATTTGGATAGAAAGTAGGTAATAGCTTCAAATTTTGATATCTTCTTCTTTTATTGAAATAAATTTCAGTAAAATATGCAAAAAGAATGTATATTTAAATAAACATTTTAATGGGCTAACTGATTTAAACTCTTCGAATTAATTAAACTTCGATTTTCTTACCCATAAATAAAATTTTAAGGGAGTAAAAGCAAGTTAAATTAATAAAGTTAAAATGAAAAGAACTTATTTCTTACAATATTCTAGAATTATCCATTCCCATTCCTGCATTACAAGGTACTTGTAAACTAAAAGTATCAAATGCAATGCATAAAAAATATAATATTACCTAAAAAATGAAATTTAATCTCATATAGAATTTTTTCTTTTTTTGGATAGAACATTTTGAGTATAAATTTTTGATATATCGTAAAAGAAATTAAGGAGACTTATCATGATAATTTTTAAAGAAAATTTTGTTCGCTTAGATTATATGAATGAATGAAAGTTGTTCTTTACGCAACTATCGAATCTAACATTTTCTATGCGTAAGCTGTGCAAACAGACATTCTGCCGAAATGTCAGTTAAACCACGACAGGTAGGATATTTTATCTTTCCAGGAAATCTTAACAGCAGATGGCTACAAACTGTCTCAAACCATCCGTCCCGTGCCTAATTTAGAAATGTTTTACTTTTATTCAATTATTTTATGATTATAATACCGCAAATGTTTTTAATAATATATATATATATATATATATATATATATATATATATATATATGTATATATTACAATAAAACTGCAGAATACAATTTTGAAAAGTAGTATGTAACAGTTATATTTGACCCAATGTTTCTGTAAGATATCTGAAAATGCAATTGCTTAAAAAAGTTTTAATTCAAAAAATGTGGTTTACATGTGAAGAAAGATGATATCTGTAGCATTGTTAATTCTTACAAACCAGACTGAATGTAGTTTTAAAGCATATGCTCTTTAAAGGCCTGCTAATATTTAAAGATTATCAGGTTTAAGTGATAATGTTCGTAGTTCATATAATTTAATAAAAATATTACATTTTTTCATAAATGTAACATTTAATAAATGATTCTTTTTTAACAGACAATCAAATGATTTAAAATCTTGATGAAATATATTTGATTACAAAATAAAACATTTCTCGGAAAAACTCAAGCACTTGTATTTAAGTTGATTTCAAACTAAAGAATCTCCTCAAGATTATTTGTCCTTAGCGAAGCAATACAATACAAAATCATCCCCATTTTTCACGTTGTCACTTTTTATTCTCAGGGGAAATGTTGCAAAAACATGCATGATTTACTGAAAATACAGAAACTAATTTTGCACCGGATCGCTTTCTTTGATTTGCAATTATAAAATCCAATCAAACAATAAACAGAGCTGCATTTGCTATTGAAGAATTAATGCTTTCTTTTTCCGGGTACCACATGCTTTTGCAAATTCCAACCGGATGTGCATCACTATGACGTCAGAACAAGCTCCGGAGCTCCCTCAAAAGACCGAACAGGACACAGTTATGTTTCTCTACCGAGATCATTCCTCAGGACTCTAGACAATGGCTACTTATCGCTTTCTGGCGATAACACGCTTTTAAAATACATTATCACTTTTCAAATGTTACGTGACGCAATCGTTAATTTTAATTGTACTTAGCCAATCATTGAAATTCATTTTTTTTTAAATGAGTGTAATAAATTGGACATTTACATCTGGAATACTTTCATGAAGATAATTTTTTCTTCCAAGACTAAATACTAAGAAAAAACAAAATATAAGTGTGCTGGATGGATAAAACGTGTTTCTTTTGCAACAGTTTGGAGTAAAGCCAAGAAACACAGTAAAAGCGATTATTTCACATCATAAATCTTTGAGCCTTGTAGTAGAAACAAAATATGCTGTTAACTCTTGCAGTTTTCCTTCCAATATAAAGACAAAAGTGTCAAAAAAAACGGGTTACGATATAGTATGTGAGAAAAATACAAAAGTGTCAAAGACAGCGTTAGAATATATACTTATGATGAAATAACCACATCAATGAAAAATACGAATGCTTAATGTTCCAAACAGAATATTGAGCATTCGTTGTTTTTCACCACCAACCAACGGATATGTGTGTTTCTTTTGTATTTGCATTAAGTAACTCCAAAGACGAAAATATTTTCCATCTTGTGAGTTTACATGAGATGTATAAAATTAGATTTTCTTCAAAATGCAATATGTGGACGTGCAAGGCACCAATACTTTTTTTTCCCGCAAGTTTAAACAGAGATTTACGAAAACATCTGCGTTCATTTGTAAAACTTTATTCAGCGTATGCCACATGACTACTTTTTCTGCACGACATCGTGCCTCACTCAAGAATTTCACGACAGAATTTCCTGCACGGAGACTTTTGTCACGTATCTTTCTGTAGTTGTTGAGATGGTACACTGCTCTCTCGGCTTTATTTATTTGTTTATTATATTTTACTTAAGCTGTTTCAAGTCAGTATAGACTAAGAAGCCTTTACATATCTAAGGAAAATTTTTGATGGGCAAAGGAAATTTTTATTCATATTTTCACTTTGAATTACCCTAAATTACAATTATTTTCAGTTATATTATTTCTCAACTACTTCTTCTGTAAAATATATTATATCCAATTTTAAAAATTCTTTTCGTGATTTTTTTTTTTTTTTGTTAAATACAACGGGGGGGGGGGCAATTTTTTCATAATTTCTATGTATTGAGCTGTATAATAGAAATTTCTTATGACATCTTAATGTAGCCAAGATAAATATTATAATTTATAAAACACGGAACTTTTTGTTGCTTTAGTTTTAAGAATTTCATTAATTAATAACTTTCAGCGCATATAATCAAATTTAATAATTAACTCTGAATTTAGTTGTAACTTCTTAAGATGACTCACACTAAATAACTTAAAAAATTATTTAGAACTATGTACTATTCAGAACTGATATATTTTTTGATGGATGCTTATGCCAGAAAATTTTGAAATATTCATGATTATTTTAAAACAATTCAGAGAAATACATATATTAAAATTTAGTAATTGTTAAATCGTCGATAATAAAGAAACCATTTTCAGTAAAAGTCCATGTCAGCTTCACTCCCTACTGCTGTAAAACTAAAAGTTAATTCATGTGATTTCGTTCAAAGGACATATACGATAAGTGTAATGTGTGCAGTCCTTTAAATTTTTGAGCTATTCATGTATTAAACATTTTTCTATACATGAATAGCTCAAAAATTTAAAAGATTGCCTACACGCCTCTTCCAGTCGCGATTTTATTCCAGAAATTTTGCTAAAATATGAATCTGAAGCTCTTGTGCGTGATCTTGCCCGATTTATTGTATTTGAGCTAGTATTATTGTCTATTTCTGTTTAATGCTTCTGAGAAAAATGAGGAGCGAAAATACTTAAAGTAATTTATTGCATATTTTTACGTTACCTTAAGAAAGTTATAGCATCTCGGCTACCTAAATTTCCTTTCGAAAAAAAATAGAAATTCTAGACATTTTACTATGTGCGCTAAATCAACCTCGAACAGCTGAGCCGGTTCAAAACTGGAATAGAATGTTTTCGGCGAACTCCTGTTCTTGGCGAATTCTTGGCGTCACGAGACAAACAAATAAAGCAGCAACCCTATATCTCCACCTGTAGCTGCAGAGATCCCAGGCATTTTGCTTGAATACACACAGGCATTTTGCTTTTACAAATTCTTTTCCTGGATGATCAAACGAATTAAGGAAAGGGACAAGATTATAAACATGTAAAGAAGGCGGTGTCACATGAACATGCTTTTATATACATAATATATTTATTTCCTCCATTTCAATCGAATGTCTAAGAACATGCTCATAGTATTGCAGTCAAAGCATCCATAATGAATCAATACCTTGAATTATATGTTACGACATTTTTAAAGACCCAGTATTTATTGACAGAAAGCGGTTTACAAATATTTTTTTAAAAATGAAAATTAAGAATGAAATTGGGTAATCAAATAAAAGTATATTAATGAATGCCTATGTCTCTAACGAATTCATATATTAATATTACTATTTGCGTTTTAGTAATTTATTAAGTCATTCATAATAAAAACAAAAATAAATTAGAGATGTAGACCATTTGTAATCGAAAAATAGTTGAGAAGAGTGTCAATGATTTTAAATGTTTTTACAGCCTAAGTTCAAGTCTGTAAATGTAAATGTAGCTTAACGAAGTGCATTTCAAAAAGTATAGTGATATTATATCCTCAAGAATAATATCATCGCATTTTTCCATATTTTCCTCGCATTGGTTTTTAATGAATATAATAAGGAAATATATCTTTTTTATTTGTTTCTATGAAGGTAATAAAAAGCTAAATTGAACTATATGCGAATGAACTGAATACGTAAAAATTTTAATCAAAAAATTATCATTTTGAGAATAGTTTCTTGAGAAAATTTTCATTTAAGAAAACCATCTAAGTTTCTTAAGAGATCTTTGCTTCAACATTAAACCTATCGATATTTTATATATACTCATTTTTAACCGTAGCGATCAAATATCCACTTTCAATTAAACGTTACATTTTCATTTGATTATAATAAATACAGATTTGAGCATGGGTAATAAAATACGAAATAAAATTATTATCATGTAAAAATTAGAAAAAAAAAATTGGGGCTTAGTATACATATTTTTAGAAAGATGACTAAAAAAATTAAAAATTATATTTTACTTCAATAATTTGCATAGGTATCATTATTCAAAATTAAAATAAAATTTTTTCGTCGTCACACTCTTTAGAAATGCTAGGTCTCTCCCCTGAATATTCTCCACAAAGATATTTTTTACATGAAGAGTATAGTTTTGTGGTTTTATTCATTTAT
This sequence comes from Nephila pilipes, assembly GCA_019974015.1. Lineage (NCBI taxonomy): Eukaryota > Metazoa > Arthropoda > Arachnida > Araneae > Nephilidae > Nephila > Nephila pilipes. The sequence goes on along the minus strand of BMAW01104423.1, from coordinate 1,178,105 downwards.
TTTTGAAATATCCAATTTGACATAACTTCCATCGTTCTGAAACTATAGTGGTTCAAATCGTAGTGGAGAATAGAGCAAAGCGCTTGAGAACAACCCCTCCTTGTAAAGGAAACATGATTTACTGATTGATCCAAATTATACTAAAAATTTTCGTAGCATCGCGAAATTATAATAAAATTTTTTTAAGTCAATGGAATAAGCGACATCAAAAATTTTTGTGGACTACTTTTCACCCATTTGATCCGTCGTACCTACGTCAGGCTTAGTGTTATTATGAAAATCAAAAAGTTTCAGGTATTGCTTTTTATAATAACACTGTTTTCTCAAAAAAGTTTTACAAATTTATATTCCAAATTTAGTAAAAGAACTCTTTTGTTTAGTTTGAATTTATAAAAGTTATCAAGGAACAATTATTTGATTTGTAAAGCTGCGTTGAAAAACATACTATTTTGTCTTTCTTTCATTTCGCAAGTTTCAGTAATTCTCTCTTGTTCGCGCGAATACTTCCTATTGAGGTAGTTCTTTTTCAAAAAAAAAAGCTTCGAAAAAGATAGAATTTCTACTTCTAGATGAAATTTGTAGAAAGTTTGAGATTTAAATACAGATAACCTTATGAAACTTCATAAATTTTCCTGCGGTCAAAAGACCACTCATGGAAGATACATTTAAAGTACGTAAGATTAACAAGAACAATGAAAGAAAGAAAGCTATTGAAAAATTAAGTAACTATATTTGATAGTAAAAGTCATGCATTAAAATCAGGAAAAACAAAAACTTTTAATTTAACAAATTTGAATAAAGTCTAAAAAGTGGTCCTTTGACCACTCTGGTAAATTTAATGGTAATTTAAGAACTCATGAATCATATTTACTTGAAAATTGAAATTGAAGATTTTGCTCAAGGACTTCGATTTCGAATTTAAACTGTAAATACAGCAACGCTCTATTTCTAAAAACTGATATTGTAATATATTTTAGTTTAATTTTTATTTTTAAACTCACAAAGCTCTTATAAAACACTAAAAAGATAAATCTAATATCATAAAACTCAGTTAAAAATTTCTGAAAAAAAATCCTGCGAAAAAAATTCAAATGCAAATTTTTTTAACTTTAATTGTGTGAAAAAAAATCGGTCGATTCTGTTATAGATTTCATAAATGCATATCGTTCTTATGTAGCTGTTAGTTGAAATTCTTAAACTGTAAATAATAAGATTTTTAAAAAATGAATTTCAACTCACAAGAAAATTGGAAAAAAATACTTGTCGCAATTCTTAAACTTTTGATTACTCAAAATAAAAATGTAGTATTTTTATATTTTTAAAACACGTTCATGAATGAGGAATATTTTAATTTATTTAAGAAGAAATGCAGAATATGTTTCAAAAGTTTAAAATATAGTTTCAAACAGGATTAAACAGGAAAGGAAAATGAAGACCATAGTGACAAAATAGCAACATAAATATCTTATTAAATTTTTTTAAAAAAAACTTTGCTTAGTTTGTTTTTACTCAAACGTAAAGTAATTGAATTATCTTTTCCTCTCTTACAACATAAAGCGTGCATTATTTATGCATTTAAACATGCATGTTCATCTCTAAAAAATAGTCTCTTTCTTATACATATAATTAATACCTTACATACATTTAATTTATCTTAGAAATATGTAAAATTATATATATATATATATAAGATGACTCTTTTTCGTATTTGCTGAAATACTGTTTGTAAAGAAATACCTGTTTAAAATTATCTAACAAATTCATTAATAAATACTGAAAAATATTCAAAAACACTTTAATTTTAGTAATTGTAGAAGAGAAAAATTTTCAATTATTATGTTGTTCGTTTAATTTGTTCATTTTGTATAAAAATGTTGCATTTTAGCCTTTTTTGCTAGCTTATTTGCGCTTATTCTTATTTATTTCTTCTTGATTCCTATGGAGTTGAAAAACAACTTTGAGACAAGAGAAAAATTTGACTCTATTTAGACCTTTTTGGAATGTTTTTGTGTTGTTCCTTTTAGAATTCAGATTTAATTTCGAGATCAATATCTCAATTTTACTAATGAGACAAAGCATTGTTTGTAACGAAACAGTGAAAAAAGTATAAGTAAGTTAATATTCTTCATTTCAAGTGACAAAATGCATATTTTTATATATAAATGAGTTGTTTTCAAATGTTTTAAAGGCCCATTCTTTTCTAAATTATGAAAGTAATTACCACTTTTATAATAAGTTGTTCAATTATATATTTTTTTATGTGAAGAACTATCAAAACATCCGTTACGCTCTTTTGTCAGGGTTACAAAAGGAAACTTTTTTTTTATTTCCTGTAATTTATTCTTCCGTATTTATATCAGGGATGCTTACTGCTAGCTAAAATGCAGTGATAATTATTTTTTCTTTTACTGATTTACAAAATGAGCTATTTCAGATGCGATTTTATTGTTATAAGCATGTTTTAAACATTTTAAATTTTGCTTCTTCTTATATAATTAAAATATTATTAGCAATGTATAATTTTTAGCAAAACTTTAAAAGGAAAGAATGCTCATATAATGTTTATATCTAAAACTTTGAATGGATTTGAATATTTTGAAAATTCACAGAAATTAAAAATATTTTATAATTTTTGTTGTATCAAATTAGTTGTAGCAGACAACTATCAAAACAATTATTTTAATGAGCACAGAACAACAGTTTTATAAATTAATGATATTATTCACGAATTATTTTATTAATATAATTTTATTTTTATAGAAAAGTGAGTTCCTTACAAACAAAAATTTAATTTACTCTTAAATTATTTAATTAATTTCCGTTGTGAATATTTTAAGTGAACTAAATTTTTTCGAGATAAATAAAATAGCACTTAAAAATATCTTTAAATTACGATAGTTTTTTTATATTAATTCTTAGCAAATTCACATTAAATAAAATTGTATTAATATTTTCATGATGCTATCGATATGCACATAAAAAATTTGAAAAAGTTATTTTTTTGTAGTTTTATTTAAATTTCATTTCCATACGATTGCTAAAATACATTTTTTCTCTCTTTTCAGGACTTCATTCCAGTGAAGTCACTTTTGCAGATTAATTAGAACTCCAATCTTCGAGAAAAATGGAGTTAGGTCATACTAAAACCTATCAGGAGGTACTAGGATACTTCAACACAGACGCAGAAAGAGGTCTTTCCCTAGACCAAGTCAAGAAAAACCAAGACAAATATGGCCCTAATGGTAAGTTAATTATACTTGATATTTTTAAAAATCGAAATAGATCTTTTCTAATCTTAGGATCTCGTCTGTATCATAATCTTAAAAAAATCTTGCTTCATTATATCATTTTATCTAATTATTGAAAGAAATTCAATAATTAGATTTGCTATGATTTTAGATAAATGAAGTTTAGATTCACTTTGCTTCATCAGAACCAAAATATCATCTATTTTTTAGAATCTTCATTAAACATTTATTTTTCTATGCAATATATATATATATAATATTGAAATAAATTTAAATACTTGATCTCTTTTTGTTATTTCGTATAGATTGTAAACATGAGACTGTCTTTAAGGTATTTTTAGGAAATGAAGAAACAATAAATGATAAATGTATCAGATAAATATGCAATACTTTAAGTATATATATATATATATATATATATATATATATATATATATATATATAAGACGTATTTCTATTAAAAATAATATATAGCTTAAAATACAAATAAATTGAAGAATTTTAATGACAGAATGTACAACACACTGAATATTTTGTCGTCAAACTAAGAAGAGAAACTATATTTTTTCATATGTAAGCAATTGAGTAAGCAAATTTTCTGTGAAATCGGAAATGTCAAACTCTGGTGGTTTTTTTTTAAAATTATTCGAAGTAACTTTAATAGCAGTAAAACATATTTTAAATCCCTCTAAAAATCTAAATATTTTTTTTTTAATTTTTAATGACTGAATGAAAGATTAAGTTAAATGATGAAAATGGTATATGTATCGGTTAAATAGATTTGTTGCAAAAATATTAGTTTAACTGGTTGCTACTTAAACTATTTGTTGAATGCCTAAATTATATCTTTAATTTTACTCAGTGTTTTCCTCGAAATTTTCTGATTGAAGTAAAAATTTAATTTAGTTATATTATTTGTTCACATCAAAATAAATTTTATATTCGTATAATAAAAAGAAAGAATTTTTTCAAGATACAATTACATTAGGATCAGTCATCTTTAATTAAATATTAGATCAGGAATATTTAATTATTAATATGAAATGTGTCGATAAAAATTATGAATATTTCAAATAAAATGTTACTACATCTTAAATTTACTAATTGGATAGTAACACTTTGATTTATGTAGCAATTATTTAAATTTATCATATTTGTAAAAAATATATATACTATATGCTTTTATAGTGCATGTTTAATTGGAATATTTGACAAAACATATCACCCAAAGCTGCTGTTAAATTAACAATTAGGTCGATTTAATTCGATGCTGTATTTGAATTTTATATTTGCTTAAAGATTTTTTTAATCATAACTTAACCCTCCAACTATTGATCTGAAGTTATTGGTGCCAAAACTTCAGTAATGTAATTTAAGAAATTTTCTTATTCAAATAAAGCTGTGTAATCTGATAAATGTCTTGCTTGATTTAATGTTAAATTTTTCTTTTCTTTTCTCTTTTCAGAGCTTCCCGCCGAAGAAGGTAAATACTTTTATCTTATATGCACTGTGTTGATGTAAAAAATTAAGATATAAAAAATAATGAGCCAAAAAAAAATTCGTTAAGTAGATTTCGCAGATTTTCATATGTCCTTTTTCCGTGCGCTTTAATCTCTATCAAATTTGATTTAAAAGGATTTTCGAAATCTTCGTCCTGTCAAGTTTCGTCCCTTTTCTGTGAAGGTGGCAAAAGTGGATTTTGTCGCTTCCAGACTAAGCTTTCGAAAATAGTTTTTGTCTACTTTAGGTACGATTCAAACAATCGATTTAATACAGATTTGAACGATGTGGAGAGAAAATAAGTAATTCCTATTCAGGGAGCTTCGAATAAATTAAAACTTCTTTTTTAAAAGGACACGCGTAATGACTTCTTATTCTTTTTTAATTTGATATAAACATCAATTAGATCGTGTTTTTATGTTTTTGAAAACCTATTCAAGTTCAAAACTTTTTGTAAAATACGTTTTTATGTTATGTCATTGCCGTTTTGCAGAAATTAAGGTGTAATAATTTAAACAAAACTATGTCATTTTTTCAAAATTTAAAATAATTATTTATCTTTATTGACTATACATTCCAGAGAACGTTTATAACTATATCGTATTCAAAGATAGAGAATACAATCTAATTTTCAAAATAAAAAAAAATGGAATAAAATACAAATTAATTTTTTTCACATTATTATTAAAATGATAGTTTTATTATAAAAGGCAAAATACAGTAAGATACAAATTTAAACACGTTGTTGATTGCTTTATATGTTTCCAAAAATATTACTAAATTAAAAACATTTCAGATTTTTTTTATTTTTTGAAAGTTAAATAAATATATAGATATTTTTGTTTTAACTCAAATGGTAGAATTTTTAGCTTAATTTTAGCTTTCAATAATGTATTTGTATGAATATTTTTTCAATTATGCATTTATTTTCAGGCAAGTCCTTATTACAGCTCATTATTGAGCAATTCGATGATCTCCTAGTCAAAATCTTACTTTTAGCAGCCATCATTTCATTTGTAAGTTGATTTTTGAGATATTCATATGTAATTTTATTCCAATTATTAAACGATTTCATTTCTTATGAAACACTCTTTAAACACTTAATTATTTAGAAAAAATGTATCGAATATTAGTTATACTATCATTTCTCTTTAAATCAGAGATGGCTAAGATTTTAAACAAATACAAAACTAAACTTTAAATTTAACAAAGTTTCCCAATTAACTTGATAAGGAAGATAAAAGAGAAAACATTGACTCACTCGTGTTCCTTTTTTGTGAATTTGAATGAAATCAAAATCTTTTCCTATTCGTATTTCAATAAATGAATTCCTAATTTATTGAAAGGGACAAATGTTAAAGAGTATAAAAATACTATAGTTTCTAAGAATAATCTTAAATAAAACAAACAAATTCAAAATTAATCAGTAAAATCGAATTGCAATATCAAAAGCAGAAACTTTTAAAGTTATATATCACATTATCAGCCTTTTTAAAACAAGAGGGAATCAAATTATCCGTAAAAATTAAAAGTTACAGAAAATTCTATTTGTATTAACCTAGGATAGTAACTAAAATATGATATGTGCTGTTTCTTTCTAAAATTTTCCGACCAATTTACTTAAGATATCTAAGTATGTTTCAGAAATTTGTATGTTCAAAGCATGATATTTCATTGCCGCTCTATATCATTGCGCTTAGGAGAATTAAGCTGAACGACATCAGAATTAATTTTGGTTTTCATTTTCTAAATAATCAATTAGATCCTAATGACTTAATAAGAATTTTGTACATTTAATTTAAATTCGTATAATTTTTGCCATTTTTTGCTTACACATTGTATTTAAAATGCATTTTCTTTTTACGATTTATATACATTTGAATTGGTCCCTCTTTTTTCTTCTATTTGTTCTATATATATATATATATATATATATATATATATATATATATATATATATATATGTATGTATAGAATACTTCAAAATAAATAATTTAATATATTAATGCTTTAATGAATTACTGTAATTAAAATTAGTATTCCTTCTAAGCAAATTTTTAACGCATTCAAATGTGTTGAAAATATATTCTCGTGAATTTTAAAACAATACAATTATTTACATTTTTAATATTACCCTTTTTTACAAAATGATATGTATGCTTTACAATAATACTGGTTATGACTGATTATTATTTGTATTTTTGTTTAGGTATTAGCGTTATTCGAAGAACATGAAGACGAATCCTCTCAGGTCACAGCTTTCGTTGAACCTTTTGTCATTCTTCTCATTCTCATTGCCAACGCTGTAGTCGGTGTGTGGCAAGTAAGTTTTATCAAAATCTTCTATCTGCATTCCTAAACTTTTATCATATAAATTTATGGAAAAAAATACTGTTAATTGAATACTGATGTATAAAACATTTCGATAAACTGATTGTAAAAGTGTCCCTAAGAAGTCATATCTAAAAATTCTTGAGCAGACATGGACGAGACAAAGAAACAATCATCTTACAATTATTTTCTATACAAGCCATTTCAATTTTGAATTCCCAATTGAATTTTGAGTTCTGACATAGTAATAGTGTTATTTAAGTTATCAACATTTATACATATTTCCTCGAGTTTGGAGGGTAAAAAACCTCTACTTACAATAAAAATTGACATTTTGCATTAAAAACTTACATTTTTGTAAAATGAATTAGGTATTTCTTGAAGAAATTATAGCGGGAAAACGAATCAAACTTCACTGTTTCAAAGCATTATTTTCAAGCAAAAATAACGGTGAATAAATAAATAATCTAAAAATAAAGTGATTTAAAAAAATAATGTAAAAATAAAGTGATTTAAAAAAAATTCCAGTAAAATAAAAAGTATCCTGAACCTAGGTATAACATTATAATAAATTCTTAAAACACTAGCAAAATTGAATTTGAAATTGCAAATCTATAATAACTATAAATTTTAATTCTTCATGAAAACATTTTTATGAAGTGAATTTAGCTTACCTTAATTATTTTTAATTTAATAACATAAATATAAAAAATTAATTAGAATTTAAATTTTACTTATAATATTTTTAATGCATTTGAAATGCATAGTTTCCAAATGAAGGCATCAAAAAAATGATGACCAATGATATTAGAGAAAAATATGTAATTAAAGATTCTATTAAAATTCTCACAATCTATGAGATAATTAAAAAAGCACACGTTAATCTCTTTGATGTGTGGAGTCAGTTATATAAATTTTTAATATCGGTGCATTCTGCATCTAAAACATATTTTGTTGAGAATAGTTTATTTTCTCTCTTTAAGCTCATGCTTATATTTATGTACAATTAAATACACGCTCTCTGTTACTAGTGTCAGAAGCTTGTTTCTCTTGCTTTCTTACAATACACTTAAGAACCTGTTCGCGTATTCCATTCTTCGATGCTCGGGTTTCTAGGACTCTCCCCATCATGCCCATATTTAGATCAGATCCTACTGCCAGAAGCCTTTGGCGAATGTGCAAAATATTGCTTTCGTCTTGATCCAAAAACTACAATTAATGCCTGTACCCTTGCTATCTATTTATACTCCTAGCTTCAGGTCTGGAAAGCATGTCTCTTTCGGTGACTTTCCCCTTGGTTTGTTTGTGTGTAAGAGTTGTGTCCCCTCCCCTACAGTTTTTTTTTTTTTTCACTATATACTTGATCCAGTGTCTCTATGTCCTTGAAAGCTATTGCCTCCTGCGTTGTTCTCTTGCCAGAACTGTGGAATCCTTTAGTTTTGCCGATGAGAAAGAAACTCCCTTGCCTCCGAAATTAGGGCTTTCTTCTTTGTCTTTTTTCATTTATTTATTTACCTCGATGATTGCCATGTTTTGTTTAAAGTTAAGCAGTGAAAGGTCGTTAAAAGAGTGATTCAAGCTATAACTCATTCACAAACAACTGTCTCTGTAGCGACTGTTCGTTAAACATTTAAAATATTCCAGAAGTTTCCGATTTGAAGGTTGATAAACAGCAGGACAACTAGGTTAGAGTTATATTTTTGACTGCAGATATTTTTATCTTTCTGCTGAACTTGGACTTGCATATGTACAAAGCACAGTTTTGAAAAATGATTTGCTGTTGTCAGGAATAAACTATCTTTACGGAAACATTCCGAATATTTGACGCTGTGAACAATACAATCAATATTAATATACTTTGATACATTTATTAGAATGGGAGTTAAGGGTATTTGTACTTGTAAATAATTATACATAAATTTGTACGCATACATATAATTTCATAAACTGGATTATAAGTATTACTTATAGATTAGAGCAATCCAAACCTCTCAATTCATCAAATGCATTTTTAAGTTTCCACTTGTAACGAATCCTCACTCTAAACTTTAGTATTCACTTTTAACCTATTTCACATTAGGATAATTATACATATAGATTGATTTATAAGTATAAACGTTTTACTTGAAATTACAGTATGTGTAGTTCAAATTTGAATTACAATTTAAAAGTCACATGTTCTTCATACTCACTTCCCGAGAATAAAAGGCTTGAAAAATATAAATAACGGAATGCAGAATAAAATGACTTATTCTAAATAAATGTACATCTACGGCATATTCAGGTGATAATAATGGGATCTGGGCCTTCTCTATAGTTATCGAAAAATTCGAACACATCAAAAATTTTTTTATATTTTTCCAACTATGATTCACCGAATTAAAATCTGGATGCCTTATCTTAAAGAAAAATGCTACGTCAGCCACTGAAGTGTATTTATCACAAAATTAATCTCTTTATATTCGTATGTGTATGATACATTTACTATAAAGCTCAGAATGAACAATTGAAATAAGTAACATTTTACGAAGTATGCGATTTTTTCGGCTGCAATAAAGCACACAATATTGTATTAGATTCGGGGACAGATGTCTTATGTTTTAGTGTAAAAAACGGTAAACCTAAATAATGAGTTCCTCTGGTAAAATTAAAAGTTAATAATTATAAATTTCTGAAACAGATTTGTCGGGATTACAATGACCAAAAAACAGCAATAACATCAATGTCGGATTTTATATTGCATTGTAATCCATTCCAGAGATTCAAATGTAAAGCTATTTATATATTTAATCAGTTTTATAGACATCTTACAGGATTTATATTGGCACAGAAAACTTTTTTTATTCTAGATACAACAGTATAAAAATTAATTTTTCCTTGTTCTTTTCTCAGGAAAGGAATGCTGAAAGCGCCATCGAAGCCTTAAAAGAATATGAACCAGAAATGGGAAAAGTTGTCAGACAAGACAAAGCTGGTGTACAAAAAATCAAAGCCAGGGAAATCGTCCCTGGTGACATTGTTGAAGTTTCCGGTGAGAAAAATTTTGAATCAACTAGCTAATTAAAATCAAAGAGTAAACGTTTGTAACTTTTAATGACCCGTAATCATATGTGTAAAAAATGTTCTCCCCCCCCCAAGTGTTCATTTTTCGTTCTTATAAACTTCTTTCATTCACATAAAACAATATCTATGTTGGTAGTCATGACTATAGTTATCTATGTTGGTAGTCATAACTATATCTATGTTGGTAGTCATAACT
>BMAW01104423.1:1134076-1167757 GCA_019974015.1 Nephila pilipes | reverse complement strand
TATCTATGTTGGTAGTCATAACTATATCTATGTTGGTAGTCATAACTGTAATAAACTGCCGAAAGTTGTACCAGACTTTATATATTTTTAAATTAATCTGGGAACATTGTGATTGTTTCTTTCGCTAGCTGAAAAACTATTTTTAGATTTTTTTAAAAAGTTTCTTGGGAGCTATTTTCCTTTGGTATTTTTATATTACAGTTTTATCAATTTTGTTGTTTAAAAAGTATGATTGAACTTAATAAATCATAAATAATATTAGTTTCACCATTTATAAAAACTATTTCTTTCTTTTCAGTTGGAGACAAAGTTCCAGCTGATATTAGGTTGTTGAAAATTTTTTCCACTACCTTGAGGGTTGATCAGTCCATCTTGACTGGTGAATATCTTTTATATTTCAAATACAAAATTCTCTTGAAAAATATTGAAATTCTTAGCATAAGTACTAAATGTAAACTTTTATTCTTATATTAAGGTTTATTTAAAAGTAAGGAAATTTGCGCATTTTTGATTATTGTTAAAATTTATTTTAGATCTCCGAATTTCTATAATAATAATAATAATAATAATAATAATATATATATATATATATATATATATAATTCTCAATTTTAAAAAGAAGTTAATGATCAAAGACTATTTTATTTTATATTCTACATAACATTTTATAACTCAAGTCTTCATTTTACAAGATAAAAATTCACTGAAATCTTATAGTTTTAAACATTTTTATAATTTGTCATTTTAACACTCTCATAATTTGTATTTAATTTATTTATCTATCTGAATAGAAAAATAGTAAAGGTATTCTTCAAAGTGTACATTTTTTTATTTAATGTTTTCTGTTTTACCTGGATGAAATAGTCTGGGAAGATATCAAAAATTTATAATTAGTGCTGTTATAAAATCAGTTTGAAAAGGAATACATACCCTATGCTGTAAATAATTAAGTTTTGTTTCTCTAAATAGAGATAATCATATAAGCTTTCAATGCGTCATATTTAGTCCAATAAAAAAAGGAATCTGAAAAATAATTTTTGTTTTATATTATAAATAAGCATGCATAAATTAAAGTACAACTTCCTCACTTGTAGGTGAATCCGTTTCTGTCATCAAGCACACAGATGCCATTCCAGACGTCAGGGCTGTTAACCAGGACAAGAAAAACATTCTTTTCTCAGTGAGTTTCTATTTCATCTAAATTTCATAAATAATAATATTACAGATTCAAGACAATGTAACAAAAGTAAATCATTTGTAATAAAAACTAACACAATAAATAATTAAACTAATCAATTAATCAATCAAACAAGCTGGAGAATTACAACTTGTCTCTTATTACTTCTCTCACAATATGAATATTATTAAAACCTCTGAAAAGCCGATTCGGCATATCATACAAAAGAAATCTCATTTTGCAAACTAAGCATTATTTTCATATTTCCAGTGCTTTATGTTCCTTAGTGTTAAGCTCTAACCAATTTCTGTATTGCATAGGGTACCAACATTGCCGCTGGCAAGGCTCGTGGAATCGTTATTGGAACTGGTTTGGACACAGCTATTGGTATGTTCAAGTTGTTTTTGAAGCACATTTGGATTTATAAGATTTTATTTAAAAAAAAATCCAAACAATTTTTCATCTAAAACAAAACCCTAAGCTTTTGATTGCTTAACATTTTTTTGAAAATCCTCTTAAAAAGAGCTGAATAAAAATACATTATAAAAATGTATATTCATCAAAATGTATAATTCAAATTAAACAAGTAAATATATTAATGTTTTAATAAATAATATAAATTTCCCCTTTATTTATAATAAATAGGTAAATTAAGGAAAGATATATAATACGAAAGAATTTAATGGGATCTAAAATGGTTTACACAACATTTATCACAGTTATGATTAATATATGTTGCTTTTCATCACTTTGAAATAAAGATATATTTCCTGTTTTGCATTAAAAGAAATTCTGATTATTCTCAAAAAATAGAGCAATTTCTTTTTTAACATGAACAATCCATCCAAAATGACCTACAATGAACAAAAATTATTTTCTGACTGAAGATTTCAGTCGCAGATAGGAAACTCTAAATTATAATTTAATTTCTGACTCTAAACAGGATCTTGTAACAAAGAATAAACATTGTTAATTTTCGCCCAATTTATCTTGAAAAAAAAATAATATGAAAATAAGTATTACTGGTAACAATAACGTACTTAAGGATTTTTACATGGCATTTAATAAATTAAAAGTGACTTAAGGACGTTGTTAATTACATACTTCACATATTTAGATTTCATTATAGTACTATACAAAAATTCTGTGTTCCTATGAGATTCTTTAAAATTGAAATTCTAAATTTCTGTAGTCAAAAATGATATTTAAAATACCAAAACACATAAAGTAGTTTTGGTTTATGTATAATGCAATAATAAAATATTTATATCGTATTTTTGTACCATAAGATGCACCCTAAATTTATATAAAGTTTGTTATAAATAAGTATTTTATTAATTCTAGTAAATTTACTATTTCAATTGTAAAAGAGGTAATACAGGGTTGTTCTCAATTTGTGTGTGAGGAATTATCTGCATAACTTCCTTTTACTAGCATTTCGTATTGGTTACATTAACATATAGCGCCAAAAACTGAGCTCCTCAAATAGCTTCGATATTGTACAAAGATTACCTTCGGTTCATAAGACGCACTCCAATTTTGAGTCGGTTATTTTATGTAAAAGTGTCGTCTTATGGACCGAAAAATTGGTAATTTATTACTTAATTATAAAAATTATTATAATAAATGAGCTAAATTTATTTTCCTCTTTTTCTTCTAAATATTTTTTTTTCTTATTGTATTTCTATGAACAGGTAAGATCCGTACTGAAATGACTGAGACCGAAGAAGTCAAGACTCCTCTGCAACAGAAGCTCGATGAATTCGGTGAGCAACTGTCCAAAGTTATTTCCATTATTTGCGTTGCTGTATGGGCCATCAACATCGGTCACTTCAACGATCCCGCTCATGGTGGATCCTGGATCAAGGTATGAAGCGCTACGCTTAAGAGAATTACATTTCTTTACGTATTGCTTATTATATTCTCAACAATTGGATGTTTCCTTCGTATAAGTGTTAGATCTCTGCGATTTAAATTTTATTTTATGAAATTTATTTCATTAATTAATAAAAATTAATATGCTTTGTTAAAGTTACCGATCTAAGTATTTCCCAGAGTAACACAAATATTTAAAATTGCAAATTCTTTGCTAATTTCAATTAAAGCATGTGTCAAAATTGTTAATACAACGGAGGTTTGTTTTATAGAAATTGTTCAATGTCGCAACAAACCTGACACAATTTCTTCTCTTTTCAATAAAAAATTAGTTAAAAGCTGTTTATCTTGATAAAAAAAAACTAGGTTTATTTTCCATTTCAATGCCTTTAAGGTAAAATCTGAAACATGTAAGAACATACAGAATAACATGCTTTAACATAAATTTGGGATTCTAAACAAATTTATATATACGTTTTTCTCAAATATCTGGTATGCTATAATTAAGTAAATGCACATGAAATATATATGAAAACTAAATCTTTCAATGATTGGAAATTTACTAACCTTTGTTCATTTAAATACATATTTTATGTTATTCTGATTTAAGATACATTACATTTTTTTTTAAAATTAGGGTGCCGTTTACTATTTCAAAATTGCTGTAGCTTTGGCTGTGGCTGCTATTCCAGAGGGTCTGCCTGCTGTCATCACCACTTGCTTAGCCTTAGGTAAATTGCTTACAGTTTTTATATTATATTGCAGGGGGTTTATTATAACTAACTTTGTATTAAAAAATAAATTCTTAATAAGTTTGTCTTAAAATGCTTTTTCCTTGATGCATTGAAAGGGTTGAAAAAACACAAACTGCATTAAAACTACATTCGCATTTATTGAAAAGGCTAATATTATGCAGAAAGGACGAAATGCCTTTTATTATATCGGGAAAATTAGTTAGAAAATAAAATGGGATTGTATTTCAATTAAATGTTCACATGACTGTAAATGAGATTATTAATCAGAAAATACTAACGTTAGTATTAATTGAATTAATTTCATTCATTATTTTATATTTTTATAATATTTAAATATATGTATTAAATAATTAATTAATACTGTTTAATTAGTTTTTTTTAATTAGTTGTGACTATTTGTCATAGATTGTTTTATTTTAATTTGTGTCCATAAAATTTTAAACATATTGTTTGTGTTTGTCAATTTTCTTACTAAAAAAGCAAATTTTCTTATTAATTCTTATGCTTATATAATATTTATTTGAATTATCATTTAAAAACTGTTTTAAAACTGTTTTGCCTACTTAAAATCTCCGAAATTCAACAAGTTTTTGCTTGATATCTTAACAAGTTAACAAAGGAAAATTATTTTGAAATATATATAAAAAGCTAAATATAATAAAATATTTCTTAATTAATAATGAAGTAAAGGAGTTTTATACACTTGAATGAGAAAAAAGTCATAAATATAGGAATTGGAACAGCTCGCATTTCTGTAATAATAAGAAGCGTTTAAAATCATTCTAAAAAAAAAACTATTTTTTCAGGTACCAGACGTATGGCCAAGAAGAATGCCATTGTGAGGTCTCTTCCCTCTGTAGAAACATTAGGTTGCACATCTGTCATTTGCTCTGATAAAACTGGAACTCTTACCACTAACCAGATGTCTGTCAGCAGGGTAAATTAACTGATAATCTAGTCTTGAAATAATTGCTGTATTTTTTCTTAACATTTTGCATACTTGTAATTTAAAATAATAAAAATTAATTAAAATAATTCCTAAGATTAATAAAATATGACAATATCGAATCCATACTATAGAATATATTAAAATATATCAATAATTATGTATTGCATTATCAGAATTTATCTTTAATCTTAACTTGATAATTCTGATGTAGAATATGAAATTCTCTGCATTTTAAATAAAAATTGATACGTTTAAATGATTATTTAATATTTCATTCGAGAAAATAACTGCATTAAATGCTTTACAATTTTTAATATCAGTTCCTTTTTTACTTTCCTTACTAAATTTAATCAGTAAAAACAGTTTTCTTTTATCAAAAAAATCTGTTTAATTTTCAAAATACTTAGCAATCGTTTATTTATTTATTTTTTAGTTTTTCATTATTGAAAAGGCTGATGATCCCAAGTTCTTTGAATTCGAAGCTACAGGATCAACATACGAGCCTATTGGAGAAGTGTAAGTAGCTTTAGGATAAAACTAAAGAAACCTTCTTATGTGATGATATTTGTTTCTCACTCTAAAATAAGAGTGAGAAATAAATATCATCACATCATAAAAATTATAATCTCTTTCATGTTTCAATACATTTTTAAGATAAATTAAACCATGAATTTGAAGTAGCTTACTTTTCTGTTTGTAACAGATGTAAAAGATAGGCATTACAGAAAATGCATTTATATTATTTACATTTATATTTCTTTTAAAGTAAAACTGAATATCTAATTATTTTCAATGAAATGTAATAATGAACTAAATGTTTGTTTAATTTAACTATTCACTATATCAAAGAAGTTTCTTCTAAACACGGTATGATGCTAATTTTCTTTAAACTCTGCATTCAAAAGCGCTTAACCTAAACAAAAAAAAAGGATAGAATTTCAAAGAGTAGTTTAAGAAAATTATTATTTTTTATTTTAGTTTCATCAATGGTGCTAAAGCTAAGACTGGTGATTATGAAGCTTTGTATGAAATGGCTACAATCTGTGCTATGTGCAATGATTCCAGCATTGACTTCAACGAGGTATGAATCATTACTATAATACATCAATCCCTTTCATTATATATATAATTTATATTTAATTGAATATATACGAAATATTTTATTCTTATTAAACATGTTTGAGTAATTCATAAAAACTAATTTCACTTGAAAGTAATAATTTTAATTTCTCTTCCTAGTACAAACAATGCTTTGAGAAGGTCGGTGAAGCTACTGAAACCGCTTTGATTGTACTTTCTGAGAAATTGAACCCATGGAACTTCGACAAGACTGGCAAATCTCGACGTGATGCTGCTTTGGTTGTTAACCACGCTATCCAGAGCATGTGGAAGAAGGAATTCACCCTGGAATTCTCTCGTGATCGTAAATCAATGAGCAGCTACTGCATCCCCACCAAAGTCTCTCGCCTTGGATCTGGACCAAAGATGTTTGTCAAGGTAAACTATTTTTCTGTATCGCAAAAAGACTTTGACAGCTCTGGTAATGTTTAGCAACTCGGATCCTTTATTACGATCAACCTCTTTCTCTCAATAACCCTTTAATAAATCAATTTTCCGAGTAAATACTTTATTGAATGAAATTACTCATTTGCTTATTTTTTAATAAATAAATAGGGGAGGGGATATCTGAGAAAAAAATTAATGGATCTTATAAGAAACTGATCCTATAAGTAATTTATACCGACTTTCTTCGTCCTTTGAGGAGTATTCCAAATTTTTCGAATCATTGATAAAATATTCAAAATCAAAAGTGTAAATTATTTTCATTATGTTCTTTCATCTAATATTTTTGACTGAGAAACGTTTGATATTTTAGGTATAAAAATATGGAAAAAAGATAAATTTTCGATAGATATATTATTATACAAATTTATATAGCACTTCAAAGCATTTTTTAAAAAATTAATAGAGATGCTGATATATTTTCAAAAAATAAACTTATATTGATGTAATAATGCCTTGCCACTCTACGTAATGCTGAAAAAGAGCGAATGTATGGAAATAGACGATGGGAATGATTTTAAACCTTTAAATTGAAACAAAAATTCTTATACCATTTCTGTAAAACAGTAAAGAAAATTTCATTAAATTAATGTATCAAAGTGTGTTAATTTCAAGCTATAAGGAATTAAGTTTATATGCAAGCTCAAAATAGCGCTTAGTTCTCCGAGAACCATGTGTGCATTTTTCCCTGTATGAACTTTATTATATCCTGACATTAATTTTAGTATTTTATTCGTCTTAATTATATAGTATTACTATGAGAAATACTGAATTCTTCCCTTTCAGTTTGGTTATCAATAATTAATTGACATTTGTAAAAAATCACATTTTAAATGCAGTGAAATTGCTTAAAAATATTTTTTGAAGGTTTGTATTACTATACTTATTTTTGCACGTACTCATATATCACTATTGAAACACGCGGACCCATTTAGAGAAACAACTATGGAAATGAATAAAATATTTAAAATGTATCTTAACAGGGCGCTCCCGAAGGTGTTTTGGATAGGTGCACACATGTCCGAGTTGGAAACACTAAAGTTCCCATGACCTCCGCAATGATGAACAAGATCATGGAAACCACCAAGGTATACGGCACAGGACGAGACACTCTCAGGTGCTTGGCTCTCGCCACTATGGATAACCCACCAAAGATTGAGGAAATGGACTTGGCTGATTCCACCAAATTCATCAACTATGAAGTAAGTTTCGTGATATTTTCACATTAATTTAAGCATAATTTTGTTTCGCTGTACTTGTTATTCGATACGGTAGTGTTGTAAATGTAAATTTTGGACGTCTAACTATGATATTATCGATTGTTTGAAAAATAATAAATAAAAAGCAATTATTAAATTCTAGTATTTTCCATACAGCTGACTTTGCATTATTTATATAATTAATAGGTGAACATGACTTTCGTTGGAGTTGTTGGAATGTTGGATCCACCAAGGAAGGAGGTTATGGATTCCATTGTTCGATGCCGAGCTGCTGGTATTCGCGTAATTGTAATCACTGGTGACAACAAGGTAAAAAACGATTTGTTATATTTTTTCAATTTAAACTAACTGATAATGACTAATAAAGCTCCTTCATTTTAAAAATTTGATGTATATTAGTAAAATTTTAATACCCTTAAAATGTAATTCATAAAATAAATTTACGATTTATCTATTTCATACACATTTCAAGTAATTTGAAAATTATTTGCGTCGTTTCATAATGCAATTTCTTAAGTTTGTATCTTTTCATCTTAGGCTACTGCTGAAGCTATTTGCCGAAGGATTGGTGTCTTCGGGGAAGATGAAGATACTACTGGTAATTGAATTTTTTATTTGAATAACGGTTTCGTTCATCATAATATGACAAAACAAAAAATAGTTGACGAAACTGTTTCTTGCATGTTTCAGGTATGTCATTTTCTGGAAGGGAATTTGATGATTTACCTGTTAGTGAGCAAAAGAGAGCCGTACAAAGATCTAGGCTGTTCTCTCGAGTCGAGCCATCTCACAAAAGCAAGATCGTTGAATTTTTGCAAGCCGATGGTGAAATCTCAGCTATGGTAATAAAACTGTACTTTTCTCATCAATTCTATACGCTTAAGTATAAAAAGTGTTTCAAGATTGTATGTTTTCTTTTAGTACTAAAATAGCCAATATTTCAAAAGTAAAATATTTAAATCAGTTTAAATAGTCTTTTTAAACTTCCACTTATCTGACTTATTCCTTATCAATGAATTAAGAATTTGCTTAAAGTTAGACTATGGAATGTGAATCTGGCTTGGATAGCATTTATTAGTAAATAAAAAATAACTATGTGTTATTAAAACTGTATTATATTGAAAGCAGCGTATTTTCAATGTTAGAATAGGTCAGTTTTCTTATTTATCATGAAGTTTCTTTAGGCTGAATTTGAAATAATTTTGAGAGTGTTAAATTTTTATTTGTTTCAGACTGGTGATGGTGTAAATGACGCCCCTGCTTTGAAGAAAGCTGAAATCGGTATTGCTATGGGATCCGGAACCGCTGTAGCTAAATCTGCTGCTGAAATGGTGTTGGCTGATGATAACTTTTCCACTATTGTCGCTGCCGTTGAAGAAGGTCGTGCCATTTACAACAACATGAAACAATTCATCCGTTATCTCATCTCATCCAATGTTGGTGAAGTCGTAAGCATTTTCCTCACTGCTGCTCTTGGTCTGCCAGAAGCTCTCATTCCTGTTCAACTCTTGTGGGTCAACTTGGTCACTGATGGTCTTCCAGCCACTGCCTTGGGTTTCAATCCTCCAGATCTTGACATCATGGACAGGCCACCAAGGAAAGCTGATGAAGGTCTTATCACTGGATGGTTGTTCTTCAGATACATGGCTATTGGAGGTGAGCATTGAAAAATATCTTCCTTAAATTCACAAAGCAAACACATTAACTTTTCTCGATTTGACTATTGATTAAGGATTGATTTTCCTTTCAAAACTAAAATATATGTTTTTATCTCACTAATACACAATGGTTCGTATCGTCATAAATATAATTATTGAGAATTAGATAAACAAAAAAATAAAAACGTACTTTATTTTCCTTCAATCTTCTTTTTATCATACGATTTCTGACAGTTTATTTCCTAAATTTGAAGAAATATAATTCCTCCGAAAGTATTTTAGTTTATTTTATTTAGAAATATGCTTTATTCAGTTTAATAAAACACTATTTTAGCAATGTCATTTACATTCCATTCTGGGACTTTACTTCTGTTTCGCATAAATCATTTCAAACTCTACTGTACTTACCTTTAGATTTTATTAGAAATCGAAAGAAAATTTCTTGTTTAATTCTAGTAATTCTGCAACATTTTAATTAATGAGTAGCAAATCATATTGTCTTTCTATTTAATTTGAAGACTGTTAAGATTTTTTTACTGTTTGAGATCATTTTGTCAAAGTAATTAAAATGTGATAAAAATGTAGAAAACTATATTTTACAAACTTGTATTTTTTAAATAGTGAAATAAGTTCTTTGAATTGTGATTATTCAGCGTAGACATATTTATGAAATAATAATGCACTGTAACTATTAAATTAATTCATTAAAGTTTGTTGATTAGGAAGAATTTGGGAAAATAGTATTTTTTAATAACTCTTCTACTGATATATTTTCTTTTTAAAATTACTTTCATGCATTCTTACTGGTTTTAGAAAAAATAAGCAGGATTCTTCAACAATTAAATATTTATTATTCTTCCATAGGTTACGTCGGAATGGCCACTGTTGGTGCAGCTGCTTGGTGGTTCATGATTGCACCTGAAGGACCACATCTTTCATACTGGCAACTCACTCACCACTTGACATGCTTCACTGAGCCTGAAAAGTTCTCTGGCCACGAATGCTCAGTTTTCAAAGATCCTCATCCTATGACCATGGCCTTGTCAGTATTGGTAACCATTGAGATGTTGAACGCCATGAACAGGTAAAATATTCCTTACTATTAGCGAATAATTTATTCTAATTGAACATTTGTAGTTTTTTTTTTTTTTTTTTGAAATAACGGATTGGGCTTCTGTTTTTTTTGTAAATTGCAAGTTAACACTATTACATTTTTTTATTTGTTAGATGACAAAGCTTTTTAAGTTCTTACCAATTTTTACACCCGGATTTTTTTTTTTACTTTCAATTTCTCTCAATTTCGAAATCATCTAAATAAAAAAATTCTAAAATAATTTATTATGATTAAGTAACAGTATTTGAAATACATTTTAATATTCTTTTCTTTACTCATATCGAAATGGGATATTTCATTGCTTTATTATCTTATATTTCCTTTATAATCATTTATTATCTCTATATTAAAAGATTTGTTGAATAATATTTTTCTGGAATATTTTAGTGAAACTTTTAATTTATCCGGCGCATTTTACTACTTCTAATTATGCTTATTCAAATCCAGTAGCTAATTATTTAAAAACACATATTAATAAATTAAATTATATGTTTGTGTACTTTATGAAACAAAATAAGAAAAGTATGCTGTGTGGATAGTAATTATTTTACAAAACTAATATTTCTGAAAGGAATGAAATATTAATAGGTAATGACTTTTACCATCACTTTATTACATATCTTATTCTGAAGGAAATGTATTTTACCTTTTTTTTCTTCTAAATTTTTACAAATTTCAAAAGTTTTAACATTAAAATCATTGATTTCAATGGCAATGAAAATTTTGCTTTTCATTTTTTAGACCTCTTCAAGAGGATTTTCGATAACATCCCTAGTCATTGTAATTTAAATGTAAAGTTGAAAAAACCAATATCTCCAAAATGTTAATAATTTACATTGAATATTAAATAGCTTATTTAGATTTCGGAGTATGTATCTCATCACAGCTAACTTTTTTAAAAATTCTGTTTATATTTATTTTTGGATTAATAATTTTTATGCATTTTGATTTAAATTGCTTTTTTTTTCAGCTTGTCTGAGAATCAGTCACTAACAGTAATGCCTCCATGGATTAACCCATGGCTGTTGGGTGCTATGGCCCTATCCATGACTCTTCACTTCGTCATTTTGTACATTGACATCTTGTCCGTAAGTAACGAATATAAAAACTATGCAACATTTTAACTAATTCATAATACATCAGCTTAATTAAATAAAGAATAGCTATAATAATAATATAAAAATAATCGTGGAGCATGGAGGATATCAAATAGACTTATATTCGTAGATAAAATGTAGAAACAATTTATAATTTAATTCACTTTTAAATTAGATATTTGAAAAATCAATCAGAATAAATTACTTTTTTCTGGTTTAATAAAAATTTAATACTTATTGACTAATTGGAAATTATATGAGACTTATATAGTTAACGTACTATTTTTGTCTTAAGAAATAAATTTGATTTAGGTACAAAATTCGTTAATTTCTTTTGGAATAATAACAGTCTCAAAATATATATTATTGATTAAAATAATACAAGTCAGAAATCTGAATTTTCCGAATATAAAAGTTCTATTGAAGTGTTTTATCATGGTTAAAAAAAATGCTGAAATTTTGTCAGATTATAATAATTACATTATATGATTTTATATGCCACTTTATTACTTCATTTAATGCATTTGAATTTATAACAAAATCTAAATCTGGAAAATACATTACAACCTAAATTCTAAACCTTATAATGAATGTTTAAATTCATCTAAGAAATAATTACTAACTTACCTTAAACGATCTATAAAAAATATTAATGCTTTTCTTTCTCATAATTTTTCATCAACTTGTCTGATATTTTTCTCATTAACAAAAAAAATTAATTAGTTCATAACGCATACAATATTCAACATTTAAGTCAAAAAATCATTCTAAAATGCGATACAGAATAAAATCATTCACTGAAATTATCACAAAATCTTCCATAAAAGAAATGAAACTGCAGAATAATTTTATCACTTATTTTGCTTCAGCGTTCTTATATAAGTAGAAACAATATTGCCAAAAGTAAAATGATACTCATTTATTAAAATTAAATTGGATTAAGATGTAATTTTTAAGTGTATAATATGTAAAATTGACAATTTGTTATATTCGAACATGAATTGAACTCTTTTAAAGCAATCGACAAATACGAAAGGAAAAGCACAAACGATATTTTTTTTTTTATCGAGAATCAACCAAAAAAGAAAACAATATCGTTCATAATACTATCATTTAACATTTACAAACAAAAATTACTTTAAAAATATAAATATAATATTCTGCCTAACAATTATGAAATAAATATGAATATTTCGAACTAACATCAAAATAAGTATATGGAACTCCATGATTTTATTCCAATAAGTTTATGTCAATCTCTGAAAATGAAATTCCAAAAGATTGCGTTTGATTTCATTCATCTCAATTTTATTTTATTCTATAAATGTAACTTTTATTTAATTTGAAACTAATATAAAAATGTCTTTTCCCAAATTTTAACCTAATTCTATTTCAATATATCAAGCATAAAACGCATATACACGGTATATGCGGGCCATTAGGTGTAATTTCCCACCAGATAATATAATTCCCGAAAAATATTTTTAGTCATTCTAGGGGCTATTGTTTTAGTCAACGATAAAACGGTCACCTAAATACTTTTCGATAAAGTGTTTTCTGAATATCTTTTTTGGCTAATCTTTAATCAATCAATCAAATTTCCATTCCGTGGTCGCATTATCATTCACTTTAATTCTATTATTTAATTGATTAATTATTTTAAAACACTTAGCCACTTCAGTGAATTAATCTGTGGTTTGAAAAGCATACACTGAACATTTTTTAACTTAAATTTTTAAAAAAATATTCGATGTAATTTTTTTTAATTAAAAAAATTATTACTACTTTTAAGTAGCAAAATATACTGTTACTCTTTAGGTTTTTTTTTTTTTAATAACTAAGCCTGTTATTTTAAACATTGTTTCAAACTTTGTGAAATTATTTTTTCGTATATTTCATTCTAAATATTTTTATCATTTTCAGAGTGTATTCTCTGTCACTCCTCTGAACGGCGAAGAATGGTTTGCTGTGATGAAGATGTCCATCCCTGTCGTCCTACTAGATGAAGTTCTGAAATTCATCGCCAGGAAATACATTGATGGTACTAAAGAAAATAATTCCGGCCAGGCTGTAATTTTAGCCTGGGCCATTTATTTTGCTTACATGTGGTATTCTGGAATCTAAAGATGTGCACGAAAAAGATTGAAAATTATTTTGCCTGTGGTGTATGCGGAGGTTCCAAACAAAATCTATCTGTATACCTGAAACCTATCCTGTTCTGAAGATGAAAGTGACAATGACTGATTCTCTTTTTAATGTTTTAAATCCCCAATCGTTCCCGTTAACTGTCGACCACTTAATCAAATTTTTTTAATCTGGAAACAATTCTATATTTAGATAATGGCTAATATATATGGAATTGTACGAATTTTTATTTTTGCATACATTTGGTAAATTAACATTTTAGCGCTAATTTTAAATTTTTTTTCTATTATTGTAAATCTAATCAGTTAATAATTTTATGGTGGGACTTTCAAAGGAAGTTTTATGCTTTTCAAGTGATGCTTTAACATAAATGTACAATTGTGATTAAACTGAAATTTTGTTCAGTTACAAAACTATTTGAGAGTACAAAACTTAAGTTTATAAAGCTAATTTTTTACTTATTTTTGCCTATACATTTACAAAATTCAAATATAATTCATTATTCCATTAATACAATATATGGAATAATATACATTTTAAATAACTAAGTCCTTATTTTTTAAAGCAAATGGTTAAGTGGTCTAAATCAATATGATCTTTCCTTATGCATTTCCTTGACATTTGCATTGTTTTCATTGAAAAGTATTTCTCCATGTCCCGTTACCATCCATCCCGAGAACTTACAATACTTAATACGACCTTTTAATTGAACAATTCCATGGAATTTATTCCCTTTTTAAGATTCTTATGGAATGATATCTTGAAATATTCCTCATTACTTGAGGAAATTATTCCTTTAATGCATGTTCGATTTCCTAAAAATTTTCTTTAAATAATGGTTAAAGTTTTTATAAGTAAATATATTAAATATTACATGCCTTTACTAAAAGGAAACTCATATTTTCAATAATGTACATTTCTTTTAACATTCATTCAAAGTATATAAGTATTTGCTCAATTGTTATTAATCATATATCTTAACATGCATGAATTCCATTAATAATCGCATGTATTTTGAATTTTCTTTATCCACAGACTGCTCCTAGTTCCAACACAAGTATGCATGTGAATTTTCTAAGGTACAATACAGGTTTTTTCTTCAGTTACATAGTTTATTATTTATTTTACGTGCTTTATTATATAGTTAAACAATGCTTAGTCATGTTTTAATTCACTGACTTAAATTTAGATTTGGCAACTTATTTTGCTAAGCAGTTAAACTTCATAGCAGTTATTAAATTATACTAAAACTTTTTTAAAAAAATGTTGTTTTTTTTCAATAATCTCTTTAGTAAATTTATTTATTATCGTGTTAAAAAAAACTGTTCTGAAGTTTTTCTGATAGAAAACTAATGCATTTTGATTAAAAGTTGAATATATTATTTAGTTGTGCCCAATAGTTCTAACTTGCTTTTGAATGTGTACATTTTTACCTTTTTTTCTTCTCTATGTGTTGTTTTCTTCGTCTACACCCATTTTCTACAGCTCTTATTACTTTTGATGTCTTAGAACTAACTTCTCCTTTCGCTTTTTTATATATTGGAAGGCGCTTTAGATCAAAGTATTTTAAAACTTTTTGAGGTTTTAAATCAGGTTAATGTGAATTTATTCCATGGACGGAAAGTAAAGAGAACTTAGCAGCAATATTTCTGAGATATTTATTCTAATTGTAGATTTTAAAAAAATATCATGTGAAACCTTTTGTAAAATATCCCTTTTATTATTGCTTCTTTTTTGAAATTTTTTTCATCTCTCTCTTTATTAAATATGTTTCACAAATGTAAACAAAAAGGATTACAACTGACGTAAATTGTATTTTTGGGGAAACTGAGAGAGAAATAGATTTATCTTCCTTTTTTCTAAACAAAAAATATTTTTTGTACGCTTTGTTGTTAATAACGAAACGCACTGTAAAAGCCTTCTTCTTCCTATCAATGAAACTTAACGCATTTCTTCCTTGTGTTCTCTGTAACCTTCACCTACATACAATACCTCTCTCTGACAAACCCTCTTCTGTTCTGTCAACTGCCATATCCGAACTCTGCTGACCCAACCGATATCTGAAAATGTGTAAATCATTGGGCACAACCTTTGTAAGCAATGTGTTCTTTACTCATCCGGGATTTTGTTTCGCTTTCTTTTTGTTTACAGTTAACCCTTTTAAAGAAGATCCAAAGAAGAAATAAACTCTGCTCGTGTACCAGTACAATTCATTTTCTAGCTTCTCCACTGATGTCCTTGTACAAATAAAATGAGAGAGAAAGTTACTCACATTTTTTAAACGTTTTACGTCACTGTACCATCCTATTTTCAAGACAAGCCTCCGAGATTCTTGGAGATCGACACAAGCAAATAGTAGACTTCTTCCGCCACCATTTCTTTTTCCTCTTCTGTTTCTCGTTTCCGAATTGACAATATTTAAAATGGAAATAAAAGTGTCGTGTTTTTCTCTCCGTTCCAGCTACCGAAATCTCAGTAGCTTTCTCCTATTGCTTTAAATATGATACTATATATACATAAAATTTATCTCTGGATGTGCACCTTGGAAATTGTCGAAGCCGTCCAATCAAGCCGAACTCTGGAGCCTTGTCGTCCAGGACTTTTATTTGGATTGTGATACCAGAACCGGCTGTGAACGAGCCTCGTCAGCGTCCAAGGCGAATCAACGTCTGCATGAATGTCAAATTATTTGTAAAAAAAATATATTATGAAGACTTTTATTTTTTTGATCTTTGAGTATTATCTGGTCAAAAATGAACGAAGAGAGGTGCCTAATTCTCTCAAATATGAGTGTTTTTTCCTTAGAGCATATTTAGCTAGAATTTCAGGGTTGCGTAATTTTTTTAAAGTCATTGTACTGTGATGTTCTAAAGAATGTTGATAGTAACAATTTGTTTCCTTGGCATATAGAGCCTAGTTTAGTTTTTGTGTAAAAACGTTTGTAAAACGGATCGAATTTCGCGTTGAATGTAATTATTTAAAGCAAAACACACACACACACACAAAAGGGAAAACTAAGTGTCCAAGCTAGAAATCATTTTCATTTTAATTTATTTACGATTTCCTCATCAGAGCTAAATTGAAAAAAAAGGATCGTGAAAGATATATCTGTTAGGCTGAAGATTTTAATTTTAATGAAATCCCTCTTTGGTTTTTGAATGCAGTTTTTAGACTCATGTTACAAAGTTTTTAAGGCTTTTTAAACACTCAGAAATTTTCGAATTAACGATTCTTTTGCGCCAAACGTCAACAACGAACTGTTATTTAAGTAGGAAAAGGAAATAGCAGAATGTTTATAAAATGTTTACTCAACTAAACTATATCTAATGTTCAGGGGTTTCTTAAGACTAAAATCTTTGAAATTATATTTGTGAAGAAAACTGTTTATCACTGTTCCTCTTTTGGAATGAACTTGAGCTTTGAAGGCATCCGGTTGATGATCCACGACGATCTTTCGCTCACGTGGGAAATGTCACGTGATCGGGACTGATCATGATCATCCGTGTCCTGATTGGCGCGTGTTCATCCTCTAACTTGCACAAAGTCCTTACCTGTGGCAATCATTCAAGCCCGTGATCAAATTTTGTACATTAAAAGTCCCTGTACAGTAGAAATACATTAAAATTATACATATGATCTCCATACAATTGTGTTGTTCTTTTCTTGCTTTGTCTTTCTTGTGTATCATTTTTTAATGTTCAATTTGAAATATTTTTTCATACTCCTGTAGGTATGATTATAAATAGCAATGTACTACTTAAATACGTGTACATATACATTAATATATAAACTAATTGACTGTAAGATTTCACAAGTCATTTACCTAATTGCAGAAAGCTAACGTTAATTTGTGCATTAGGTGTACATTTTTAACCCGAAATCGTTACATTTAAACCTATTTTTCAAAATATTGTTTAATCAATTGCAATTTTGAATGTAAATTGATGTAATCTAATATTGGTATAAAGGGCTTAAATTTAATATCATAATTTTAAATAACATATAATTTCTAATGATAACATATAATTTATTCTAGAAATCAAAGACAA
Source organism: Nephila pilipes (assembly GCA_019974015.1). Lineage (NCBI taxonomy): Eukaryota > Metazoa > Arthropoda > Arachnida > Araneae > Nephilidae > Nephila > Nephila pilipes. The sequence goes on along the minus strand of BMAW01104423.1, from coordinate 1,150,155 downwards.
TCTTCTATGCAGACAATTTGTAGAAAATTTCAGTTTTGAAGAGATTGCTTACCTTCTGAAAATTAGTCAAAAAAAATAAAGCAATTTGAAGTGCTAGATTACATTCAAATAACATAAATTTGATACAGATGTCGAGAAATTAAAATACATAATCCATATTTTAAACTAATGAATAAAAAAAGGTTGATTAAAAAAATTATTTACTCACCGAAATTTTTCTAAATAAAATTACAGAACAGAATCAATATATAAAATCATTAAATTATTTATAAAATTCATCTATTTTATTAAAGAAATGAACTTGATATATAAAATTCTAAATAAATAGTTTCTTGATGTATCATTATAAAATTAAATACAAAACTAAATAATAAATTGCTTAATAAAATGAAATATATCCGTAGATATAATTAAAATTTATTGGTCTCAGGGGATTGTAGATCAACTTACAGTTATTTAATTCAAAACTTTAAGGTATGATATTTTTAAGCTATCGGAGTTTTAAATGAATCTGAATTTTTTTAAAAGAATATCTTCTAAAAGTTAGAAACTTTTAAAAAGTAAAAAAAAAACTTTTTAAAATACATATTGATAAAATAAGCATTTTCTAAGTTGATGTTAATGCATTTCTAAAGCGTTAATATTTAATTTACCAAAAAAATTCTTTTAATTAGATTGATAATTTTAGAACATAAGTTTGACAGGATTAGTTTTGTTTCCATATTAATAAAATTGTATTAAATGATTTTCAAAAAAATATTACTCCAATCGTATTTATTATTTCAAAATCATTAATTCTGTGACGATGCTAAGAATTAGCAATATAAAACTCTTCCTTATCATATGTAGAGAGTTTTCACTCCTTTTAATTTTATTTTGATTGAATGTAAGTGATCGTTTAAGATAAATTTATATATTCTTACCTTATTTCTCCATCTATAAATTAAAATTTACAATTCAATAATATATTGAAATAGAAAGTACTCCATGCTTTTCAATGCTTTTCATACAAAGGCACGTTTACAAAATTCAACTGCTGATATATCAAACTGTCACCTCAGAACATAACATATTTAAATTACTTGAATTTCAAAAAGTAGCTCCTGATATGAGTAATCTTTTACCTAAAAGGCTTCTTATGAGGAAAAATCTTAAAATATTTTAAGTCTACTTTTACTTTCCGAGTAATTTTCAAATATTTTATTATAAAATATTTAAAATGAAATGGTTGTTTTTTCAGAAAAGCAACTTATGTACGAGTGAATCCACTTAGTGTCAAAATATAGGACACGATTGAAATATTTGTTTAGATAGAAAATATTCCAACATTAATATCCAAGAATTTGATTGATTTAGCATGTAGAGAATATCTCATTTAATTTTATTTCTATTTCAATTGATCCTTTTCTCATGCATAAAAAAGTGTCCCACAAATTTTATTTCTTGTAACATCATACTGAACGAACTTTTAACTGTACTTGTATAGAAAGTTTCTAAATTTGAAGGACACAGTATGTCACTCAAATTTAAGTGTTATAATCATACTAATTTACATTAATTAGTTCATTTATCAATTTAATTTTCTATTTCAAAAAATGCTAAGATTTTCTTAGTCACAATCTTTAACATTAAGCTAGTAGGATACATGGGGATTGATGTGTTATAACATATCAGCTTAAATTAATATTGAGGTATTTTTCTATATCAAAAGATGTCCGAACCTTGTGTTTCCATCTTTAACACTAAGTGAATTATAGACACAATAGGATGTACGGAGATATATATTTTTATGTATTATAACTACATTAACTTATATTAATATTGAGGTGTTTTTTGCATCTCGAAAGTTGTTTGGAGTTTTGGTCATTAGCTCACTGCGAAAAACGAGTATTCAGAATCCAGTACAAAGTACTTACTTTTGAATATTTCACAGATTCAAAATGGCTCCGATCCCTACGTATTCAAATTCAAGACTCGCACGTACTCATTTTTAGTAACAGGTACGTACTCAAAATGGAAACTGCACGTACTCATTTTTGAAGATATTTGTGTATCAAGTATGAGTGTGGAATAGAAAAATGAGTATATCACGTACTCATTTTTGAATCTATTACTGTATCGAATATGAGAATGAAATAACAAAATGAGTATGTAATGTATTCATTTTTGAATCTGTTACTGTATCGAATATGAGAATGAAACAACGAAATGAGTATGTAATGTATTCATTTCTTAAAGCTGTTACTGCATCAAATATGAGTATGAAACAACAAAGTATTGCATTCATTTTCGATACTGATGTTGTATCCAAAATGAGAATTTTAAACTTAAAAATATATATCCACTTAAATTTTAAGGGACTTAAATAAGCGATCCTTTACTTTCAAGTATCATTTTCTTCATCTTACATATTATTTAACATACACTTTATTAAGTTTTTACCACAAAACTTCGAATCAAAATTTTTGCATTTACTGTGTGTAACAAAACTGTTACTTTTAGAAACGAAAATGCAACTATTATGTGATCATAAACTGTATTTTTAACTTACACTTCAAATTTCAATCATTTCCAGTGTTTAATAAATATTTTAAAATAACGAAAATAAGATTCGATTCAAGAGTTAAATTTTTTTCAAATCAAATGTAAAAAAATTGATTTAGTAGTTCCAGAAGCAATTTGGTTCATTAAAAATTATATTTATGTTTCTAGAAGCATTATATAGTTTTGTTAAAATCCTGTATATGCAGAAAATTAAGTTTTATTTAAAGATAAGTCTTTTAATTAAAAGTTATTGCAAATATCTTGGAAACATTATTAGATTTTCTGTAGTAAAAGCATTTTTAATGCCCCCCCCCATTTTTTTTTATCTAACATACATTTCTTTTTGAATTAACATCAAAACAAAACTAATATCTATATACATATAATTAATGATTCGTTGTAAACAGAAAAAAACAACCAACATTTATTCTGAATATCACACACAAACATATCAGACGTATAAGATATTCATAATTTTGAAACAAGAATATAAAAAAAGTGTGAGTTTTAAACTCCTACACATGAAGGCATGTCGTTTTTATATAAACACTACTATCTAATCCATACTATAATCCTACTTCATCTCCATTTGCACAACTTAGCTTATGTTTTAATGCAATGTACAAAGAGATATCATTTAAATATTAGGAAGTTCTATTATGTAAAGGTACATAATTTAACAGATTTTTTTTACTTTTTTCAAATCAACAACATCTCATGAAGTAACTGCATATGAGTAAAAATACTTTTCAAACAGTACAGTCTCAAATAAATATGTTATTCAGGCTTCGTTATTATGTACAATTCTTTAATTTTTCGAAAGAGAAGCAAGTCATCTACACAACCAATTAATACAGCTATATTTTAGAATATTCTGTACCATTATAGTATAAACTATTACGTTTAATAATTTCTGCTTAGTCTGTTAAACCACCCATTCTACATAGCAGTTCTTGCTGCTTTGAATTACAAACAGATCCCAAAACATTAGTTATACAAGGAATTTTAAAGTTTTTTTTACTAAACACGTGTGCCATTTTTAATTGGTGTTAGTGGATTAAAATTTATTTAGACTCAGCTTGTCTCCTTATGATTGTAAAATAATATCAATTTAACAAGATTTTTTTAGAAATATCACAAGTGTTTCCAATTAAAGCAAAGCAGAATGGTCAAATGAAAGCATAGCTTTTCTGAGTTACGTATTATATAATAAAATAAATCTAATTTAAACAATAGGGATCAGTTCATAATTAAGACAAAATATCCATTATGCATTAGTTTATAAGTACATTTAATTTTTATACATAATGTCGCATATTGTAGAAAAATTTTGGAATATAGAATAAAAAGTATTGAAATTGATTATCGTGTTTCATTTTGTAAATTGATTTTGATCATTTTGTAACTTCTGATCTGAAAAAAGTATTATAAAATTTACATGAAATTACTCTCTTAGAAAGATTAATTGCCTACAAAAATATTTTGCAAACTTGTCTATTTCAATACATGCAAGCAAATTTTAAAATTGAATAAAAAAATAGAACTAAAATTATTTCAAATTGAAGAACACTACCTTTAATATTTGTCAATAAAAAAGTGCTTTTAGGGCAAAAATATATTTCATGGAGAAATTACGGTTATTGGTTAGCCACCTTTAAAAGCTGGATTTTAAATTATGTGATTTTATCACTTAGATATGTGTCATGATCTACATAATTTTTTTCATTTTTGTTATGACCTGTTTTATGTTCTACTGCAACAGCCGCTGCCATGTTTTGGTGTTTGCACATGTTGCTTGAAGTTGAGTTTATTTTTGACTTGAATGAATCAAATAGTATGACATATTAGGTATCTAAGTACATTGCATAAAACTTATAACACTATATTTTTTAAATAATCTGCCAAAATAAGGTAAACATTTATCACGTTCACTATATAATTAAATTGGTCCTAAATCATATATAGCGAAAAAATAATTTTACCAACATATTATATGTCTACAAAAACAAACCGGCGTGCTCTTCATTAATGTCGGATTTCTCTATGAGCATGTTGTTTACATCTTGTACATCCACTTTATTTCGATTAATATATTTAATATTATCATATTTCTTACATTATTCAATTGTTTACATTCAGTAGGAATAATCTGAGTATATTTTATATATCTATAGACTTATTCTCGTTTAATTGTGTTGTTAAAATGTCACTAGATAAGTCTATTTAAACTTGCATCTGGCGTTTGTTTGTATACTTCCGATGTAAGATTTAAATTATTTTCTGCTTTAAACAGGTGTATTTTTGAACTGTTAATGTCCATTTCAGCATTTTGTTTTTATTAAGCTTATTTTGTATTTCAAATTATTTCATGTATAAATATTGTTGCGTATCATTAGATAATCGGTTGATTCTAACATGTTAAAAATAAAGGCCCCAATATTTATCCTAGCATTGTAATTATTCGAAACCCTCTGAAAAATAAATATGAATACTTAAAGTGTAATTAAGCTCTTCTGAATTATAGTATCTTTTATGTATAAACACTTTGTATTTATCAGGCTGATTCTGTTTAAAAAATAAAGCAACATTGGAATAAACTATTTTTTTCTCTTTTAATCAAGATACAAGCCGTAACAGTTATATAATGATTTATGATTCAGACTAGTGCAATTTTGTACCTTGAATTAAAGTTTTTTTAAAATGTGTTTTGTAACAAAATTAATTGATTTAATCATAAGTTCATTATAATGTTTCAAAAAGGAATCAACAGTATTTAAGAAAAACATATGTGAATATGTAAATTCAATTTATACAATTTCAAATTTAATAATAGCTGGCATTAAATTCTTTTTCTCAAAGTAATATTTATTAATAAAATACAATTTTATCTTATATGTTTTAATGTAAAATGAAGTGCATAAACACCCTGACTATTATGAATAGCAAGACACATACCAAAACTTATAATAGTGATAATCCGAATTTTAAAAATATGTGTCAAATGTTAATTTTTAAAATTATATTTGAATAGAAATGATACCGTCGGGGGTGAAAAATAAAATTTTGGGGAAATAGAAAATTTTACATTCTATAAAATCTTGAGTACTGCTTAACAATCTGTTACGTTGCCATGTCGTGCAAATGTGATTCTTGTTTCTTCCAACCAACATCAAAACCTCGGTTTTACTTTGTAATTCATCTCGGCATAAGCATATTTCTTAAAAACATTAACTTTAAAAGAAGTGCATGAATAAAGTGGTTAAATTGTGTAAATAAAAATTCAAATATCAACAAATAAAAGGGCTTGCTCTATGGTGAACATTTATAAGCGGTTTTACAATTTAATGTATTATATATAACAATAGCGTTTGTGTCATGTATCGAATACAAAAGAAGTTGTTTTATTTATTCTGAGTGAATGAATGTTGGAGTTCATGTATACAATAAAATCTGAATATACTACACCAAATATTTATTTAAGTTTCTTGCAACATTTTTGGCCCGCATTATAAAAAAAAAACCAAGCTATGAAATGTCTGTGTTAAAACCTGAATAATATAAGAATCCAATTTTGAATTACCATACAAACAAGTAGTGGTTCCTCAACCCAAGTCATATGAGTTTAAAACCAATAACTTAAAAAATGTAAGACAATAGTGATGAAACGCAAGACAATCACTTATAATATGTTGAACAGTATTTGGGACAACAGGAAGGATGCCTGATTATACTGTAAAAATTTGGTTCCGAAATACTATTTTACTTGGTTCCAAATTAAATTTTTTGTTTAAATTAAAACTATGTTCTTTAAAAAATACATTCAGAAATATCTTACTCCTGTAATAAAACATCTGAAATTTACTTCAATTCCATAAAGAATAATCTGGAATAAAAGCTATTTTTGTCAACATTTTATTCTGTGTGTATAATTTCTTATTTCTAAGTACCAAAATGTTATTCTATAAAATATTCACATGTATGAAAATAATTTTCAACACTGATTTGTATGAATTAAAGTCAAGAAGTTTCTAAAGATACGATTACAATGTAATATTATGAATAGCCTGCAACACACAAATAATTACTCATAAGAAAATCATTTTCTAAACTGATCAATAACAATTCTTGAAACATAATAGAATCATTCTACATATTTTTCAATGAAACTTTTCAAATATGCAATGTTTTAAAAACATTTAGTATTTCTGAATTAATAATTCATTCAGATTTGAAAATTCTTAATGTTGTATATCAACATTACCAGACAAATTCAATTTTTCCCAGTCGCCAAGAAGTTCGCTAATCTCATATCCCCCTCCCCCGAATCAAATGATTAGCAGGAATGAAGAAACATTTTTTAAAAAAATATTAGCAAATCACAGTTATAAATTAGGATGATTTTAATAATAGGCTAGGTTTTAGTATACGTACTCATTTTAATATTCATGTGTTCTTCCTCGTGTAGCGTGGTAAATATGAAATATAGTTCGAAATATTTAAGCAAATCATATTTATTTTTGGGCCCAAATTTTTAAAATACGTAGCCAGTATATGAAAGGAACTTTTGTAGTCCGCATATCTGTAATTATTTTTTTGAGAGAATTGATTTCCTTTTTTTTTTTTTTTTTTTGAATGCATGTAATGTTTTACATTTGATAAAGATATTTTTTTGAGAATTTCTTTTTTCTTCGTGCTTGTTAAACGACAGAGAGACACAGTGTGTAGGAGAAACTGGAGTAAATAACCCGTTTCTCTACCAGGTACTGTTACCTGTCGAAATGATCCAAATGAAATAGGATAGATCATTCATGATAAAAAATTTGTTGTCGATTCCCCTCCAAGAATAAATCTTTCTTGCACTTTCCACATGTTTTTCAAAAAAGTTTAAAAAAATGTTTGCCCCCATTGCATCAGCTACTTAGTTCCTACTTTACTTTATATTCAAAGTAAGTGATACCATGTTTGTTGAGGCTACTCTGCTAGATTTGCCACTTTCATGGCATCTGTAAATGAATTTCGTTTCAGTTGCCGCCATTTTTAGTATGATTAATCTTATAGAGGTAAATTCGGATGTACCTATGGTGGGGTGACAAGTCCTGGGAGGCAATTCTTACCCAACACCTAAAATTGGTGCCTGCCTCTACACCTAGTTTATCTTCCTTTTAACTATTCATATGGTGGTTATCCTATCTCCTCCAAAAGAAAAACAGGAGGAGAAAGAGAGATTAATCGAAAAATGGGTTCTACAGACATTTTGATCTAAACCCCTAACAAATCCAAAATATGAAATGTTCAAATCAAAAATATCAGCCAAAGAGAGAAAAATCTATGAGAAGAAATTATAACCTAAAGAAAAAGGAAATCAAGAGATGGAAAACGAGTAAAAACTACTAGGGAAGAAGGAGATAAAAGGAAGTTAGTTTTCAAACGACTCATCTGAGGAGGAGACAGAAGGCTGGATGCCTTCGACCGAAGATGAAGATAGTGCTGAATAATGCTTATATTACAACCAACTTTATGTCTGATATACTAACACTCGATCAACAGTTATTTTTCACCATTTGCAAAGATTGCACCCATGATACTTGCAGATGATTTGACCCTGATGGTCCTGATAGTGAAGACAAATTTGTGTGCGAGGTTATACAAGAGGCCAAATCACCAAATTTAAATGAATTAACATTATTTCTCAACATGAATTTTACAATCGCGTTTCTGCTTGTTTGGTAATGGACTGAGAAATTAAAAAATAAAATGTTGTTTAGGTATGCTTTGCGTTTTTCCCTAGATATCCGGTTTTACCCACCTCTACCACAAAAGTTGCCCTTTTTGTTCTGTTTTTACACTTAACTCTAATTATAGGTCAGAAATCCATAAATGTTACCTTAAGAAATCCAAAATATTTTTAAATAATCATCGTGTGCGCTATTACTACTATGTCTTTATTCGCTGCTTTTTATTGGTTGGATGGAATTATTCGTCAACTCAGATACGATACCTCGTTTAACCCCTATTTCCTCTACACGAATTTATGTGTTTAAAGCACTTGAGCTTATATTAATATTTTTGATCATTTTATCTATATCAAAAAATGTTCTGATTCTGTTTTATGACCTTTAGCACTAAGCGATACACGAATTTGTGTGTTATAACAACTCCGGCTTATATTTATATTGGGACATTATTTTCTACCCAAAAAAAGGTTCGAATTTTGGGTTATGATCTTTAATTCATATTAAGCGATTGAAAAACACAGTATGCAGGTTCAACCCTAGCATTTTGCAGCTGTAAGTAAGCCCAAAAAATTCCTTCCCCAAAACTTCAAAAAAAAATTACCAAAAAACCATGTTAACCAGGAAAAATAACACATGATTGAATTAAAATAATTATGTTAATATAGATTTCACATCACTACGCTTGTAATTAATGGCGTCATTACCACAACCGGACGTTATTGCGTAAGTAAAACATTGTTTTCAATCTGATTCTCTTTTATGCGTGGTTGGAAAAAGCTTGTTAAACCCTATCTGTGACTCCAGCACATCTCATAATTTACGTGTATATATATATATATATTACGCCGTAGGTAGTCGCGCCTATCTTGCTTGCCTCCAAGGGCCAGCCCTGGTGTATTATACATAGATTTACATTACCGCCAACTTGTAATGATATTTGGAGTGTTTTTTTTTTTCGATCTAAAAATATCCGTATTTTGGCTAACAATATCTTAACATTAAGAAAAAACAAAATTTTAGGCATAGAAAAAGTCGGGAAATTTGCAATCTTTATTCAGAACATCGCAATTAAATTATTTTTAAAATGGATAATAAGGTAGTTTTAATACATCTATAATTTTTTTCATCTGTTATGGTAAAACTCAAGGCGAGCGAACGTCTATTTCATGCTGTCGATTCTTGGAGCACATTTGAAATCAATTTCTTGTTCCATTTTTGTATTTATTTATTTATTTATTTATTCATTTATTTATTTTTGATTTTTTTTCAGAAAAATAATTATCAAAATAAATTTAAATCAAATTAAATACATTAATGAAAGAAAAAAAATGCTAAATTTATTTTTTAAGAATTATTTTATAAATTCATTACGTCGCATATGTTTGTTTGTTTTCCATTCAGAATTCAATATGCTTGCTGAATAAAAAAAAAAAAATCTTAGCGAAATTACTTTAATTTTCTAAGCAATTTGTACAACAGTTTTTAAACAATCTATACGTATGCTTTTTAACTGCCCATTGTTAACACATTTTTTACGTTGTTTTCATACAGCTAAACTACTTTTCGAGTTATCTCCCCCATTTCCCACAGGTTCTGCAATCAAAAGTACTAAACCCAGAGGTCTTAAATGAAGTACAGGTAAAAAAATAAGTCTCCTATATATTAAATGTCAGAAGTATATTGTATTACTCTGTAACACTTGAAATAAAAGAAAGGCTTCAATAAAGGCCGTTTTATTATAAGAGTTAAAGGATTTATTTCATCATTTAAGTTTTAAATTTATAACAGCTTTAAATAATAAAAATCTATTTAAATAATAAAAATGCAACATATTTAAAACTATTATGTTAAATGTTAAACTTATACGAATTATTAAAATGCAAAATGTTAGTGTCGAAAATAAAGATTTTTAGAGCAACAAAAGCTTTTTTTTAATTCAGTTATTTACTTTGAAATGCTTTTTCTGTATCAACACACATACATACTCCACAAAATATGTACTGTACCGTTACCACAAAAAGTCATTAGGAATTCACTTGTCTTTTTATTTATGTTATAGACATCTATGGAAAATATCCAATTGTTCTAGGTAATATATCAATAGCTACTCTTCTATCAATCGTTGCTGTTTCGTATTTAGTGCGGACACTTCATTCCTTAGTAAAACATATTAATTCATTTAATTTCATAAATGAAAATAATTCCTTTCACACATAAGTGATTCAAACATTTGCAACATTCTTACTCAACCAGTTTTACATGGAAAACATTTACTGGAAAGGTGCTGGAATAAAACGTTGGGTTTTGATTTCACTATGCTTTTTTTTAATCCAATATTAAAAGAAATTTAAGTAATTTTCTTCTGATATTATTTGTTCACTTTCCTTATACTGATTTTAAAAATCTGAAGTAAATAATTTTAATCCCTGAGAAAACATTTTTTGTAAAACAAATTTTTCGAAAAAAAAATCAATCATGATCGCTGGCCAGATTCGAAGCATTTAAGGGTCGTAGTTGAGATCTCTGATTTAAGTTATTCTTTTCTATTAATCTTTATTCTATAATTTCTATTTTCTATAATTCGTTATTATTATTAAGTTTTCATGTTGCAAAACTAAATTCTTCATGTTTCATAGAAATCACATATTAACTAATATACTTACTAATTGAGGCTTACATTATAAATATCGCGTGTACCACGTATTTTGAATTCGTAAGCGTAACGTTCATCCTGTGAAATTTCTATTCATCTTCTGAAATTCAGACTACTGTGTTTATTTGAATTCTATAAAGTAAATTTATCTGAAAGAGTTAAAAATAAAAATGGATTCTGAATGATGGCCTTTTTCATACGAATTTAACAAGAGTTTTTAAATATTTTTAAAGGTCTAAAATTCCACAGACGAATCACCAAATCATATATAAACATACTTTTGAAAATGGTACGGCCCAAAATCAGAAGATAAAAACTCTTTTTTTCTGCTCTTTCGAATGCATTTTATTGCATTCAATCAAATATATAATTTTATCAAGACACATTTTGGGAACGTTTTCTATGCCGTTTTTTTCAATGTTTAAAATGTAATGATTAATTTTTAAATGTTTTATCTGATAACCTTATTTCTAGACTATAAGTGGTATCGTGTATTCCAAGACAGGACCTTTCGTAACATTTTTAGGGTATTGCTTGCCATTCCTCTTCTACTACTTTCCACAGTCCACCCACCGCGGCAGGTGTGTGCTTAGAAATATCGCTTTTCAGCAGTTCAAATGCGCAACAGTTTATAGGTGAAATGTTTGGAGACTTTGCAGGAATATGTTGTGAAGGTGGTGTACATACAATACCTGTGTCAGTTTTCATTTTTTCAAATAATACAGTGGTAGTTTCAAAAGTATGGCTGATTATTTTGTCTTGTTGTGCTTTCTTTTTTTGAAAATGATTGGAATAAAGAAACGAAAATTTTTTTCTGTGTATATCAGTTGTAGAACATTCTCCTGACAATATGTAGAGTGGATTTTAATATTTCCCCCTTTTCTTGTTTTTAACTTCTTTTTATATACTGAAATTACGCCAATCATAAAGCCTTTATTAAAACTTTCTTTTAATTCTCAGAACCAGGTATTGACATATTTTTGTCACATTTTTGGACAGTAAAAAGACCTTTTCTGTTGCAGTCACTTAAATAAACTTATGCTTCATAAAAGGTAACACTTAATTTCCAATTATTTCTTGCTAAATGGTTTTCATACAGAGCTTTACAAAATGTCTTGTATTGAGTAACACGTCTCTGCAAAAGATGTTGAACATTAAATATTTTCTTAAAAATCTTTTTAAGCTGTAAATCTTGGTTTATTAGTTTGTTTATAACTGCTACAGGCGTTTGCAAATTATTTGCTAGCATTTTTTGCTTAAGTCGATTTTCTCTTTTTACTATTGGTTACAGCATTCGTTATAATTTCAAACATTCGAAACAATATGAACCATTTTAGAGTATTCATTTGAAGTTTTTCCATGTAGAAGCAATGAATAGCGACTCTATCCTTTCCGTTCAATAATGTTACTTATTTTGCACTCAGAATTTTTTAGCAAGTGCTTTACCATATTATTTAATTACGAAATAAGAAAATTTATCCTACAAATACTCAAAACATATCCTACAATAAACAGCTTATTTATATCTGCCATTTTGAAAGAAGAATAAATTTTAAAGTATCAGAAGAGGAATTTATTTTCAAACAACTAACTGTTGGGAGTTTCTTCCACCAAAACATTTGTAATTTCTTATGCGTTGTCGATATTATTTTAAGAATTAGTGTACAATCTTTGTAAAACAATTTTTATTTGAGAAGGCAGGCATAAATTCCATAAGATTAACGTTAAATTTACGAATTCAATTACTTGATGGAAGGAAGCTTTAACAATTGATTAACACGAGTTTTTCTTTCGCGCGTTATTTTCTTTATTTATATTTTAAACTTTAACCCAAAAAGTATCAGCACATTAATTGAAATTATAAAAAGCTGTCTTTTTTTCTCAATACTACTCAGTCATTTTATTCTTGCTCATATAATGAGAACTTAGCAAATATAAATCCCTTTCTCAATATTCCTTTCCTCGTAAATCTCTTATTTACCCACTTTTGAATTTATATAATACTTATTTTTCCATTCATGAGCTTCTTCACTCCCAATTATATCAGACTTTGAGATTCCTTACTTTTTTTTATTATTACTATTTTCCAGATTTTTCAACTAATAGGACTGGGATACGGATTTCTCATTCCTTCCGTCATTGTTTGCTTCAATTTAGATTCCATAAAAGACCCTTCGTGCAGCTGGATACGTAAAATTTAAAGGAATCAAAACTCTCACATTGGTGTGGTGTGTGGGGTTCCAGATTGTGTGTTTCGTCCTTTTTACTTGACTATGGCTCAAAATTACGAAGTCCGTTTCCAACAGCCTTCGTGGCGCTTCTAATTGCGACATTATTAAAACTATCACAATCATCTTCCTTTCGAAATAGATTTCAGCTGTATATGTTTGCACTATTTTCTAATGTGAAAAGTTAGCTTTTGATATTATTGTTTCAATTTAACATGATTTTATCTTGTTCTATCAATTACTTCTTCCAGAGAGCCCACGTTCATTTCCCAACCTGTTTTAAGAATTAAGTGAGGTAAAATAAATTAGAAATGAAGTGATCTGCAATTTCTAATTATATATATGACTCTTTTTTCCTCAAAAACAGCTGAGATGGGATTCTAAGCCTTGAGCAGGAGATATTAAAGCACTTCTTCTTATGGCAACCTCGCAAATTTAATTTGAAGCACATCGAATCTTGAGTTAGATTTGGTTATTGCTTCACGAGTCTTCTGAGCTCCACTTTGTATTTATTATTATTTTTTTATCCAGTACATACTTACTTTTAGTATGTCTCTCAAGTTGAGGATTTTTAATAAAGTTTGTTTAAATGGATAATAATTATTGTTCTCATACTGTTTCATAGAATTTCGTAATTCGAATCCTGGAATCTTTGTTATTAAAATCCATGAAGCTGTCGGACTCCTCAAATTTACGATGGTTCAAATGATACCTGTTTTGGATAACAGAGAATATCTTTAAGACAAGTTTGTGTTACCATTGCGTGCTGCTGTCTGTTAAAGGTCGCCAAAGCAAATTTAACACTTAATAATACGTTAATTTTGATTGATGCCCCAGCGAGATGTCATTTTGCGTCGCTATATCATCCTCTGTAAGACCTGAAATCTTCATTGTACACCGGTAATCAAGAAGCAATCCAAAAAATAAGTTGCTTCCACTGAACGTACTCCAAAAAAAGCGAAGACGGTCTCATCGGCCTCAAAAGTTATTTCGACATTTTTTTTTTCCCAATGGGTAACAAGTCAATTGAAAAGTCCCCGGCCTACCATAGTAAAACACATTTTTTTGGCAAAATTAGTTTTTTTTTATTCAACATAATTCTCTTCAAGGGTGATACAAAGATTATCGCGACCCTCCAACTTTTCGATACCATTTTTGTAGTACGATTTGTCCTTTGCTTCAAAATAGGCCTCAGTTTCGGCGATCACCCCTTCATTCGACGAAAATTTCTTCCCAGCGAACATTCTTTTGAGATCTGAGAACAGGAAATAGTCGCTGGGGCCCAGATCTGGAGAATACGGTGGATGAGGAAGCAATTCGAAGCCCAATTCATGGATTTTTGCCATCGTTTTCATATATATATATATATATATATATATATATATATATATATATATATATATAATATAGATAGATGGATGGATGGATGGATGGATGGATAACTAAATTAATTAAAATTGTTTATACGTGCTTAATGTGACAAAGAAACAAAAAGGAGAGAGAGAAAATGGCTTACCAAATTTCTCTCTGATTCGGAATCTGACATCAATTATAATACAACATTTGCTTTGTCTCTCGCAGAAAATCTTACTTAATCTTACTTAAAGCCTTCGAGCTTACGTATACCAAATGCCACCTACACTGCTGGCCATTAAAATTGCAATACTAGGAAGGAATGATCTGACAAACGTCAAAATTACATGAAAGGAAGAAAGGCTGGGATATGCAAATGATAAGTATTTCAGCGTATTCAGATAACGCAGGTGGGAGAAACGACATCTGAAGCACTGCATAAAAGAAAAGTTATGTAGTAGATTTCTCATTTGGGAAGAGCTTTAAAAGGACAGAGTTTACTCAGAATATCGTGTCATGTCTCGAATAAGAAGAAAAAATGCTTACCAGCAAGTGTCGGAATTCGATAGAGACAGGATTGTTGCCTATCGAGAGTGTGATTATCCTTCCGTGATATAGTTCGTTTCACTGGTCTAAATCCAACCATGGTCATTCGAATATGGAATAGATGGGTTGATGAGGGTCATACTGAATGGCATGCAGAATCTACACGCTCTCCCTTGACCAAAGCCCGAGAGGACCTACATATTGTGAGGTTGGCTCTGCAAAACCGTACAACCATGTGGAAAACCGTCATGGAAATGAGCATATTTGCAGTATGCCCAGTATCCGTGCGTACGGTGCGACAGCGTTTGCAACAGTATGGACTGTCAGCAATACTTCGACTTTCCATGACAATGCATCCAAGTCCCGATTCTACGTGCAGTATTCTGAAGGCCGTATTCGTGTCCGAAGACTCCAAGGAGACCGCTTGCTTACATTCGATATCGGTATAGGGGCCCTACACTTGGTGTGAGGGTTTGGGAAGCCATTGTGTTTATTACACACGTATCTCTAGTTTGAATTGACAATAATTTGGAAGCAGTTCGAAACATTTATGGCATCTTACGCCCAGTGGTTGTGCCCTATCTGTGCCTGCCAAATGCCATCTTTCAATACGGTAATGCAAGTCCACATGTTGCATGTCATGTTCTGAATTTTCTCGATACACAGGGTATTCGATTGTTGCCCTGGCCTGCATGGTCTTCAGATCTGTCACCCATTGAAAACATCTGATCATGGGTTTCTGAGAGACTGGCCCGCCACCTTTCTCTAGTTGATATGGTTGATGAAGTGTGGCATAGACTTGAAGCAGCATGGAATGAGTAGCCCGTTTTTGTGATCCAAGCCGAGTTCGACTTCATGCCTAACCGGGCAAGGGCAGTTTTAGCTGCTAGAAGTGGCAGTTCTTTTTACTAATTTCGGTCCCCTGTGTGCCCCCAAACCGCTTGCAAATTTTATCATTTTGTCTTCATACAATACTGTTTACGTACAATAAATATCTTTTTTTTTTTTTTTTTTTTTTTT
>BMAW01104423.1:1095263-1133976 GCA_019974015.1 Nephila pilipes | reverse complement strand
TACAATAATTTTTACGTACAATAAAAATCTTTTTTTTTTTTTTTTTTTTTTGTATTTGCTTTCCTTCAAGGTGTTGTAATTTTAATAGCCAGAAGTGTATTAAGCCACTGCTAAACAAAAATATAGTTTGAACTGATCACTTTTTTTCCCTCTACAAACCTAGTGAAAGATTGATTATGTCTCAAAATTTGCAATATATTGTTAAACTATTAAATGTTGTATACCATTTTCACAACTACATGTATTAACCAGAATTGAAAGATATTTCACATTCATATCATGTTTCCTGTCACACATGGTGTCCATTTACATTCATGAAATTATGGATTTGGGAGATTTTTTTTTTTATTTATTTAAACTAGAGTGAGTGTAGAAAGCATTAGGTAAAGAAGCCTCGCTGTGAAAAGATACATAATCAAATTATTCAATAAGTATTAAAATAGTATATATATATAATAGAATACATGTATGTAAAGTTTATATGAAAAAATTACATATAAAAATATTAAATTTGTAAAAAAAAAAGTATAATATTGAAGTGTAGAAAGTATTCGTACAATGCACATTACATCAAATGCTTAAACTCTCATTTTATAATTACAATAATCCCTCTTTATTCCAGCATACTGTTCCTCAAATATTACTAAAACTAATAAGAGTAAGCATATGACTCTCGTTGTACAGCAAAAACTAGAGATAACTATTCGTCTAGAAAAGTGTATCACAAATTGTTTTAACTAGCATTGTACTTTATTAATTATTCTTTTGTCCTGTGTTTCTTAATCAATGAAAGAATAGTCATTTAAATTAATGTTCAATGTTTGTATTTAATTTTTTTTTCTTTTTGTCGTTGCTAGAACGACAAAATACTTTGTCAGATATTTGTATGATTAACACATGTTCAGAATGTGCGTAAATACATCAAATACGTGTTTCAAACGTTTAAATTTTATCTAGAGGGATTTATCTTTGGTATACTATAAAAAACTACATTGACGCTCAATGATACAGCAAAATCGTTAATATGACACGACCTGGGTCCTGATGGTGCCGGAGTAAAGAGCGCTTATTGTAATACCTTGTATGGTATCTTTTAAATTGAACAATTACTTTAAGCATTCTCTCTAATAAAATCAACCAAATTTGATGCCATTGAACTGGAAAAGCTGTGCCATTCTTGATTAAGAGTGTTTAGCCAGTCGTGATTATTGGAAATCGAATTAGTTCGAACATTCTGATCAAGAATTTTTCATCACATTCGATTGAATTGATGTCTGGTGACTGAGGAGGAAATTTCATTAATTTAAGAGTGTTGTATAAGATCCAAAGCTGCGTATTAAACCTGTATCATTGGGATTGTTATCATGCGTAACAACGTAATCACCATGAAGATCCGTTTCTTGAACTTGATAGAAAACCATTTTTCGGAATATTTATGTAAAGTAGTTGATTCATGATTCCACAAAATTGGCGCCTCCGAGGTACTTAGACCAGGGCTTCTTAACTTTTGCGTTCATGCCCTTTATGATTGGCAGTTTCTTGACGACCCCATACAAAACCTGACGCCAGGAAGATCATTGTTTAGCTGGATTGCACCTGTGTAGCGCGCGCATTCCTCCTTGATTGTGTGCTTGATATTTAAGTGGCGGTCAGAGTGAAGTCAGCGCGCGCGAGTTTATTCTAACATTGATAAGACAAGCGCATAACAATGTATAGCCACGAGATATAAAGCGATCATCGATCTTTACTGCTGTCGGTGAGATAGCTCAAAACAACCCAACAAAATGCGCGTGTCTAGACAAAATCCACACTGTATTCCGCCAACTCCCTAGTGATGGTAGCTAAATGGTATATATAAATATTTGACATTAAAATCTCGCGACCGCTGATCTACGCGATCCCATTTGAGGGTCGCGACCCATAGTTTAAGAAGTCTCTGATCAGACGATTCCAAACATGCACGCTCCTACCTCCCCGTTTCAATGTTGGAAGCAAATTCCTTGAATGCATTTCTGTGTTTCGCTTTCTCCGCTCTATTTGTCTACCGTCCGATCCAAAAACAATTAAACTTTCCTGAGAAGGAAACAGCTATTTTCCAGAACTCCAGGCTTCCGTTTAAGTACTTTATAGCGAAGGATAATTGTTACTTCCAATTCTTTTCACAATTTGTGTGTGTGTGTGTGTGCAAAACAGTCGTTAAAACGTTGTTGCCTACATGCATTTCGAACTGTACCTAAAAGAGTAAGTTTATTCCTCATTTTTCTAATTCAACTGTTAGCTTTGGATTTTTCTTCAACGAACGAGCGTGAAATCGCCTCTCGACAGAGGTAAGTAAGTATGGTCATTTCGAGCGAAGAATTTTACATAGCGTAATAAAGAATTTTACATAACAAAATGACCAACATAACATTTCAAACTTCCAAATAATAGACAACACTGCAGAACGTGGTCTTCGAACAAAACATGAAATTTCATTATATATTTTGCCAAATTTGCGAAGCTTTATAATCAGTTTTCTTTCAGAAAAACAGAATTCTCTAGATTTACGACCCATATAGAAAATTCAGCATTGTGTATCAAACTTAAATTGCACTATACAATCGTATATATGACTGAAAATGAGTGTTGCATGCATATTTACGAAAAAAGAAAAAAAAACTCTCTAATCCAATCACAAAGCACTAAAACTAAATTTTGCATGTGTTTCAATGCACGAAAATTTTTACACTAATCAAAATCACAAAGATTTAGTTTTCTGTGTGTAGTTAAAAAAACAATTCAATATTTATTCAATATTTAACTTCACGTTCATATTTGCAAAACATTACTTTATTGGATCTTGCCTTTTCTCAATTAATTTTATTCCAATTATCATTCTAAAACCATAGTTTCGTTCAAATAAAAGTAGTTTCATTCAAAATAAACCAAAGACTTTCACTTGGGATTATTAGAAAAGGTTCTTTTTTTTTTGAAGTGTTGTGTGATGGAAGAAAGATAATCGCTCCACATTTTATCTACGAGTATTGAGGAGAAAATCATGTCGAGACCATGGAACAAATAATACAAAGAATTATTTTTGCAACAATTTCTAATATTGACTTATGATCTGAGAAGTATTAATATAGAAGTAGAATGGTCTGTTTTCTGACATTGTAAGAATTAGTTATGACGCTGGATGTATTTTAATACGCTAGTTACAACATACGAAGCTGAATGTTTAAGTTAGACTTTTATTCCTATTTATACGAGAGGTATTTAACCAGTAATGTTTACCTGGACTATGCCAACTAGTGTTCGAAACCAAGGTGAATAAATAATATATACTTGTTTCTGGAATGTCGAATTCGAAATCTGAGGAGGAAATCTCTTTTAAACTCGTAAATGAAAGATTGTAGGTTCGGATTTCTGTTTCAAAATTTTTGTGATATCGTAGTGTGGGGTAAATATGGAGAGTAGAGTGTAAGCTCAGATGTATCGTCGTTACTTAACTGTGGTTCAAAATTATGAGCTTCGTGCCAATAGCTCCTCGTGCCACTTCTAGTGCAATGTTATCAAGTCAATCAATTTATTAATCCATTGAAGTCTGCTTTGAGACAGAAAACACGCACTTCGCAGTAAAGAGCCTTTGCCAACCAAATTTAGTTTTACAGGAAATACAAACGTTGTTCAAAAAGTAAGTTACACTTGTTTCCTCCATAAGGGCAGTCTTACGAAACAAAAGCGAAGCGTACACAGACGATAGTAGAGTTCCACGACTTCCAGCGATAGCAATTTCACTTGAATAGTGGCAACAGTAGCCACGCAGTATGAGATAAAAAATAATTCGATATAAAAACCAACGTTTTTAAAAATAACGTTTTTATATGGTAGCAAAGTTTATTAAAGAAAATTAATGAAATATTAGTTAAAACTGTTAGTTATTTTTAACTTTAAAATTTACTTAAAAAGATACATTTGTGAGCATATTAAGAAATTCATAATACTCATAAAATCAAAACATGCATTTGAAAGTCATTCTATTAAAAAAAATGGGAACCAGAATTCAGGAAAGGTTTATCCTTGGCGACAAGAATTATTTGGCAGTATTTTGCCAAATGTGGCTACCCTGTTCCGTTTCACGGATTTAACGCTCAGCAAAAAAAAAAAAAAAAAACAATCATAAGTTTGGTGCCAATTTTTGAAATCAGCATAAGTGTTTGGGCTAAACTGCATTATTAAAGAAAATATTAGTTAAAACTTGTCGCAAATGTCTAAATATTGCATTGTTAGGCGAGTACGAACGATTCCCAAAATTTCAAAGCTCTAGCTTGATGGGAAGTTGGTTAAATTAACGATCGAAAATTTGATGACACACACACACACACCAAGTGAAATTCAGAAAAACGTTTTAAAAAATGACGCGTCAGCTGGAAACTTACTCCGACGTTTAAGTACGCGGAATAATACGTTTTTTTTTCTGGCAAAACGTTTCACGAATATGGAAATTCATCGTGAAATAACAATAGTGTATGGGCCACAGGCATTGCCGTGTAAAGCCATCGTAAAATGGTGCCAGCAGTTCAAAGAAGGCCATACAGACTTAATCGATGCGGAAAGACAAGGAAGTGCACATAAGACATATGGTAATTACTATAATGGGGGGGGGCAAGGGGGATTCACCCAATGGACTCCTAATTCGAAGTACACAAGATTATTAACTACACATTCTAACAAGATTTAACTATTTATTAAAAATATTTCAAGGAAGTTTAAATGGAGGAGAACATAAGATGACGACCTGACAGCTAACAAAATAACAAAGACGAAGAAAGTCCAAAACAGAAGACAGAACTGGGTAACTTCCTCGGTAATTCTATTCTCTCTGCTTCCTTGCTTTCCAGTGCTACCTTAAATAGCTGTAGCAGAAGGACTTGAATTATTTTCGGCTTCAGCTATCTGGCTTTACCAGAATGGCTAGTTCTTTCTCATAGCGATAGAGTGGCCGCAAGCTTGAACAGTGAGCAATCACAAGTCGCCACAGACGTGTGACAACCAAAGCTCTCTCATTAGTAGGTAAAATCATGGTTACGCTTTTTTTCCGATTACCGAGAAGTTGTCTGCACCGAATTTACGCGGAAGAGCGAAATCATTAAGTCTGAGTCGTACTACTAAGCATTAAGAAGTTTGTGAGAAGCTGTGAAAAGCAAGAGACTCGGAAAGTTAAGCAACCGTATTGACCTCTTGCACGATAATGCAAGACCTCACAAGGCACCCACAACAAAGGGTTTGCTTTGCAGTTTTGCCCTCGACACGCATACACATATCTCCCGTACAATCCCGATATGGCACCCTTCGATTTTAACGTGTTCGACAAGCTCAAAGAACATTTGGGTGGAAGACAATTTTTCCGGTTCAGACAACTCTGTAAAGCTGGCTCCAGGACAAAGAAGCAAATTTATGTCGTCGGGTATCGAACGATTAGTGCAACGCTCCAACAAATGTCTGCAGAGATTAAGAAATGATGTAAAAAATAATGTGGGGCATGTGTGTCGTATTATATTGTAGTGCCCTTCTCAGTAGCGTTTAAGTGTTTTTGACCTTCATTGTTCGAGTACCCCTAGTAGAACAGAATAAAATTAATATTAATTAACCTCTAGTGGTAGATATGTCAATCAAGGAGAGTATATATATATCAAAAACACATTAATATAAATGTGGAAAAAGGGACAATAATATTTGTTGCCTTATAACTCAATCAATAATGTGGAAATAATATTCTTAGGAAATAAAAAAAAATTGCATAAGTTAGTTATTTCCTTTTTCTCATCAACATTTGTAAGAAGTTTCATAATATGATTGCAGAATTTCAGCCTTAAGAAATATGTTATATCTTAATCTTTTATTTTTTAAAACACTTGTAAAATTGAATTCTACGTTTTGACACATGCCCTACTTGTTATCTTATATATGCGGTGGAATGCCATGTCATGTGACTACCGACGGTTAACTACCGCCTAACCACCAGAAAAGAGATACCAGACAGACAGAAAATACAACTGCGCGGAGAATCTCGCCAATGCACTGTCTCTATAGCGGTGTTAGACCTAAAATGTAACTCTTTCTTAACATTAAAATAAGTCAAAATACCATTCTATTGTCATTTTGTCTCCTACTGCTATATGTATTAATTCTGAAGTCTGTTTGTTTCTCTGTCTGTCTGTCTATCCTTTACATAAATCCGCACTGGTGATCGTATCTCACTCCACATTTTTAGATCGTTCACAACCATGTGGAAAGTGTCGTAAGCTTGTTCTCTCAAAACTTTTTTCGAATTTATTTTTAGAGATATTTTTCGAATCCTCTCCTTACCCTCTTTTCATCATTTTTCGTGTTTTCCGGCAGATACTAAAGTTTTCTTAAACTTTTCTGCGTAAGAGATGCGAGTTTTAATATATAAGTTTCTTAGTGAATTTAATTTTTTGAAAATGATTAAAAATAAAGGAGCCACGTTAGTTTCTGTTTCAGACCAAATTAATATTAATAAAAAGGAATAGTTTATGTGTACGTATGTGCACATAGACGGCATAGCGCAAAGATGTAAGGGCCCAGGAGGACGAGATTTAGTACGCTGAAACTATGAGTCATGATGATGTACATCTTGAAATGATGTCTTAAAATTCCATGTTGAAGAGACAGATATGTAAGATTTTTGCTGCACTGTGCGTAAGTGTGGCGCATATAAATTCATATGAGTCATTATATATCTTTGGCATCATTACACATAGCTTTGATACATATTAAATCATATGATGTCTCGATCATTTATGCTTTTTTCAATTTATACTTTTCTTTTTAGGGGGAGATCATTACATCAATGTTCTTTGTAGCAAAATAGCAAACTAAAATTGATTCCTTTCCTAATGAATCCTCGTATAAAGGTATACTTTAAAAAAATAAATTATAGTTTTGGCATCATGATTTGTGTGTTCTGCTTACATTTCTTCAAACTCTACTATTTGTTCAATGTAAAACTAGAGCTGAGATGAAAAAAAATTACTACAAGAACAAAAATACGAATTTCTGGCAATTATTAGAAATAATAATACCAAGGATGGGAGACCTTTTTCAAGCAGTGCTTATAGTCGGCAGGGCTGAAAAATTATATTTTTGTTCTGAATGAAAAGACATTTTATATTGTTTATTAAAATGTTCTTCATATTGCTTATTAATATTTCTTCATACCTCAATGTTATAATTATTTATTACTTGTGGATCTAAGCTAATCTTTTGTTAATGGATATTTTGTATCGTTTAATTATCTTTTTAGAGCATTTTGTACAATTGGCTATTAAAAGTGTTGCACCAGGAAGAAATTCATGTAACAAACTGATATTTATTGAACAAATATATCATACTAGAAACTACAAGTGATTAAATTTTCAAGAAATTTGGAAGCCTTGTTCCTTAGAAATCAGTACCCAGAATTAACACCTCTGTCAGTAATAACAACTCTTATACACCTGGGTATTAAGTCAAACAAAGATTAGAGGGTATATACATGTACAACTGCCCATGAACCTACAACACGATGCCTTAATTCATCGACTACAGTGACCGGCTTATGATGACAAGCCAGTCACTCGAGAACCATGAACCAGGCGTTATTTATTAGTGAGATATCTGAAGAACGTGCTGACCAGGGCAGCAGACAAAAAAAAATTGTTTCAAGAGAAGTCCGTACAGTACTGGCGACGTGCAGTCGAGCGTTATCCTGCTGAAATGTAGTGCTTTTCAGGGCTCGAAGAAAGGGTAGAGCCAGGGGCCTTAACACACGAGAAATGTAACAGCTATTGTTCAAAGTACTGTCAATGCAAAAAAGACGTGACCGAGATGTGTATCAAATGGTACCCTATCCCATTACTCCAGGTCATGAGTCAGTATAATGATGTCAAAAGCACGTTGACAATGTTCTTCTTCACGGAGCCGCCAAACGCAGATGTGAGATCATGACACTATAATACGAACTTGAATTCCTTTGAAAATATGACGTCATACCATTGCTGCATCCAAGTTCGTCGTTGATCACACAACTGAAAGCCCTCCTGTTTGCGATGTAACGTCGAGGGTTCCCGAGGCCATGGTCGCCGAACTGACAGTCCATGCTCCTGCAAATGTCGTCGATTTGTTAATGCAGATACTTGACGTTTTGCAAAAAATTCTATTTCTTCACTTAGGACTCATGAGGTGGCTGTATGATCCATTAAGGCCATGCGGGTCTTCTCGGCTCTTAGTGATTGCAGACTGTTGAGATTCAGTTCTGTCTTCCGTATGACCATCCTGATCCCATCGAATCCATATTTCGCAGACAATTATGGGATCTCGATCGACGTAAACAGCCAAACTGCAATACAATAAACCGCAATCCCGGTAGACTACAATTCGACTTCTATCAAAGTCAGAAATGTGCTAGTAAGCATTTCTCCTTCTTACACGAGGCATCATAATTTTTATTCAGGAAACAACGCTTAAATGCAATTTGTGTATGAGAAACCTGCTGTATAATTTCTTCGTTTAAGCACATTGTAGGTACCGGCGATTGTTTTGCATCAATGCGTTGAAAAGCTAATCATTTGTATATCACAACATCTTCTTCATATCGTGTAAATTCACATGTGTAGCGTTTGATGTAGCAATTTTAAGGGTTAGTAGTGTATTAAACATGCACAGATTTTGCTTAAGAGCTACTTGGCACCACAAAATGAATCAGAAAATTACAAAAAATTCTTATATGTTTTGGAGCATCATTTTGAATGTGAGCTCTCATTAAAATTATTTAAGCATGCTAACTGAATTGTTGAGATTTTAAATTCACCTGTGCGAAAACGGGTATTGTAGCTAGTCATCTTATAAATGTAACATGGGCATTCAGATTTATCAAACTCTTTTCAGGTATTTCAATTTTTCATATAATTCTAACTAATAATCAGATAGCTTTGGAATAATAGGTGTTAAAAGCCATTTTACACCATTTTTCATATTTAGATTTGAAAAATTCAGTTCATATTTACTTAAATATGTTTTTTTTTAATGGAATCACATATCAGAGTATACGTGTTTAGTCTTATGTATAGTAAATATAATTTTACATTGTAGAACCTCTATACAGGGTCGCTCTCGAGATGTCGAAACTTAATTCAATTAGCGGTTCCTAGGCTTTTTCACACCACCTACCCCTGGCTGGTTTGGTTTTTTCCCGCGTACCCTCGACCCCGAATCATCTATAACTTTCCCTCCAAATCTGTTTTACCAATTACAGATTCCAAAAAAAAAATCTGTAAGTCTATTTTTTTCATTATATGGTTTTTTTTTTTAAAAAAAAAAATATTTAAGGTATGCAAACAAAATAAGGCAAAGATTGAAAATAAGGACAAATTAACTTGATATTTGATCCATTGATCAAATTGACCATTTAAGAAGTTCCTCGTAGTGCCATCTGATGCGAGTTCTAGCAATTTCTCCTTTGCAGGAATCGTAAATGAATTCTCAATTACAACATTTGGCTTAAGGACGCAATTAAGATCTCGCTCCACATTAGTAAAACATATTAATTTTGATTATTCTCAGATAGAATGAAAATTATTTAAAGATTTTCCCGACTGTTTATTTATTGTGTCTCTATAGTTCTTAATTATATGACGACACTAGTTCCTTAAAGATTATATGCAAGCTACTTCATTTGGTGTTTCGGTCAACCTTCGTATCGTACAGATGCAGTTTTCAGGCACTGATCCATATCGAAAATCTCTAGAATAGTTGGTAGTTGGTAAAAAAAAAGTGGATGTATGGCTGGAAATAACACAAGCTTGCTTGAATACAAATACCCACAACAAAAGTTAAGCACAAGACAAATTAATTCTTTGTTCTTATGAACAGCCTGGTATGCGTCAAAATCAAATCTAAAAACACCGAGGAAGGAGAGCGCCAATCCTAACCGGAAGCATGGGGGAGGCTAAAGAAGAGAAAGCTGATCCTTCCAGGAGACGTAACTCTTACTTCATCGATTTTTTTTTTTTTTTTTTTTTTTTTTTTTTTGAGAGGATGGTTAGTATTATAGCTGACAATATTAGTGAAAACCACTGTTAACTTTCTAAAAATAAAATTTAAAAAACAAATTCTTTTCTTTTTTTAGTTAAAGGGCTGTCATTATCGTTTTCTTTTCTCGTACCTCTAATTTGGAAACCACTACCCTAAAATTAAATATTAAATAGAGCTGTCGTAAGTAAAAAAATGAATTGTTGAATAAAATCTTATGATACTTTTCAACTCAAAACAGAATAAATTCATTTGTTCAAATCTAAATATTTGTATAAATCAATACCGCACTAACTTTAAAATAGAAGTAAAAGAAAATGAAAGAAATTTCGCTTGTTTTATTTTCAACAGACATGGGAATTATTTAACACATTCATTTAAATTTTCATATAAATTCTCTCTTAATGGAAAGCAAACTTTGTTTGGATAGCCTTTGTGATGACTTCTGGGATTTTAAATAATTTTTATTATTTTAAGTTTTTTTAAAAAAATCTACGTTCTAACTTTGAAATTATGAGCACAGAAGAGTTTCTTCTTCTGAGCTTATAGAGAGCAGCACTATTAATAAAATAGTACTGTTTGAAGCATATCAAAAGATGAATTTTCCATG
Organism: Nephila pilipes; assembly: GCA_019974015.1. Lineage (NCBI taxonomy): Eukaryota > Metazoa > Arthropoda > Arachnida > Araneae > Nephilidae > Nephila > Nephila pilipes. Next base: position 1,123,295 of record BMAW01104423.1, on the reverse strand, counting down.
AGGATTGAATAATGTTTATACTAATAATAACGATCACTAATGTCTGTTTAAGGAAGAAATAAAGTGATGATATTTTGCACTCTCTAGGTCAGTTTTCATTGCGTACCTGCACATGCTCTTGAACCGAACCATTGAAAAACATGTAAGATGGAAGCGAATTCCAGCGCGGTCCCTCAATAGCCCAACAATCCGACCTTAGGGTTCTGCAGAGGTTCGCCAACAGGCAGATTATTCACCGATTGTGGAGACCGCCAAACAGATTCTGAGGGCTCTGCGAGGCGCTCCTCGCCAAAGGCAGCAACCCTAGTGCTCGCCCTTCTTCACTTCCGAAAACTGACTCATTCTCTCTCTTCTCGACTTGCGCTCTAACTTGACGCTCGCTCGGAGCTCGTTGTAAGTAGTTCAATGGTGTGTAAATATCAGAATGTTTAGCATGTGTCTCTGTTCAAACCAACAGCCGCAGCAGTTCTACTGTATAATTGAAGCACAGAAGGTACCGAAACAAATCGATCAGAAGTGATCAGCATACGGAAATGCTCTTGTTATTTTAATTTAAACTGACACCTTGTTTTTTCGTGTACCTTTAGAAAATATCTGAATCATATTTAGCAAAAACAGCAAAGTCGCATATCATTCAAAATTATTACTTTTACTGTATTGTCGCAATTTAATCATTGCCTCAAAGAAAGGAGGAATGAAGTCAATTTTGATTTGCATTTTTTATTTTTAATATAAAGGTAAAAGACAAAAACTGAATCATCTCCGTCTATACCACTGAACACACATAGAAGTTTTCTTAAATATATAATGTACAAGTATATTAATTTACGAAATTCTAAACGCTATTAAACGTGCTAATTTTTAAAATTTCCATGTTATAATTGCAATGTTATAATCTTAAAACTATAATAATGTAATAGGATTTACAAAATATGTTCTTACTTCTGGAAATTTCTTTTGAATAAGTATTCTTAAAATTATTGCCTTTAAAATGACTTCAGTTAGTTCACTTATTTTTTTATAACAAGGTTTCACATTTGGTGTTCAAAATTCAGAGAATTTGCATATTTATTCAATTTCACTATGAACGAAATTTTAAGCTAATAGTTCTAAATAGTAATGCAAAATTTTAATGTCCATTACCTGCGAGTCATTTTTATGTTCTTTCAAGTATTATTATGACATGATATAAAGGATTGATTAGTATTTAATGTGAATAAATATTCTTTCTATATTTAATGCGTTTATGTAATGTAAATTTTTAAACTGAACTTTAAAACAGCTTCTAAAACTCACGGTCAAAATTCGGACTATTTCAAACATACAGTAGAACTAAACATTATAAAGGTATATGATAACAAATATAAGAGAAAATTACAGCTATCGAAGTTAAACACGTGTGTTCTTAAGTTAATATTAAATGACTTTAGAATATATTGTTATAAGTTTATTTTATCTTTTGAACAACTTATTTTTAAATTAAAGTACATTTTTTAAACCTTATGGCTTTTTAAAACTTTATTGATTATTATTTTAAAAAATGAACATAATGCCCTTTACCTCCGGTATGCACGCATACAAACAAGTGTGTTTTACTCATTACTTAATCACAGGAAAAAACCATATTTGGCAACATTCCCCAAAACATTCAATCCTGACTTTTTTTTTTGGTTCCATTTTGAAATGGGGGAAGGTGTTTTGATGATGTGAGTGCTATTCCTTGTTATTTCATTTGACCAATCAGTAACAATAAGTAACCTACTAGACCAATAAGTAATCTACTTGAACTTTCTAGGATCCCTTTCAATCAATGGTGCAGATAAAACACTGTTTTTCTATATACCGTACACCTTACACACACACATACACATACACACATATATATATATACTATATAATACTCATAGCGGATAAAACCACAAAAAAAAAAAAAAAAACCGATTCAAATTCCAAGTATAACCATTATTTCGTCAATAGTCTTAGATTCTCCAGAAAATGAAAAGAAATTTAATTAAATATTTTATTATTTTTTATTTAAGAGTGTGACGTCCTGGCTATAATGTAAGTTTGATCACTGAAATTCTCAAGTAATCAATTAAATAATGAAGCATTCTCAGATCTTAGACTGTTTTATTTCATCTAGGTACAAAATCCATCGCGTTTTTCGATTTAGAGCAAAGTTTTTTCCTCGCTTTCTCAATCAACTGCAAGTCATTCAAAGTTTCTTGCATAAGTCGAGGTTCTCAAATCAAGAACATCATAAAAAGCCTCAAAAGTTAATTCAAAGGAAATGCAAAAAACCCGTCTCAACAGGGTATTTTTTTTAAAATCCAAATTCACCTGTTATTTCTGAAAAATGCGTTGTTTACACACACAATTTATAATAATATATATATATATATATATATATATATATATATATATATATATATATGTATATATATATATATATATATTATAATTCATTAAATGATAAAATACCAACAAAACACATTTCTCCTTTACGATTAGTTCACAATTACGGTTAGTTCAAGATTGGCGAAAGCAATGAAAATGTGTGCTATATTACAGAGTATTAGAAACTTTTCACCTGGCATCTCCTTTTTTTCAGTCGCGTTTGTGTTTAACAAATGTAGTTAGAGGAATTTTTAAAGAGGTTTTCCCCTCTTGATGTGTGCTTATATTGGGACATGGTGGGCCTCGGAAGTGCAGCTTACTTTAAGATACTTAATATTCATTTTGAGATAATTTTACTTTTCAGAATTTAATATACTTATTAATTTTTTGCTGAGATTTTGGTGAAGTTTTGGGTTGGTGTACTTTAATACCATTAATTTCATATTATATATTTTTTTACTGTCAAAATAAACATTTTTCTTGTATTTACATATATCCACAGGTGGAAAATTACTTTCGAGCTTTTGATAACTGAGTCACCTTTAATTAAGATGGTTAAATAAATAAAAAATGGCTAAAAATACTTATCAGTTTTGTTGTTTTTGACAAAATTTTGAATACGAGGACTGTTTTAACTATAAAAAGAGTTATTCTGTCATCTTAGTAATTTTGAAGATTCAAATTTCTTAAGAAAAAAAAAATTAAAGTGTAGATAAATGTGACTTATCTATTTCATATAAAATTTTCCTTAAATTCTTTGGTTGCCAGGTCAGAAATGTTATTGATGTTTGAGATTTATTAATAGTATCAGAATCCACATAAATTATAAAGACTTTCTACTCCATTGTTATTACATGACATTCTCGTTTTTCACATTAAAAAAAAAAAAAAAAGAAATATAAAAGTTAAAAGAAAAAGATAGAAAGAAAAAAGAACAAAAAAGACACGTACCGCTGCCGTAGCAGTAACCGCCGCGTATACGCACGCGCCCGCGCATCGCTGCTACGCAGCGCACCGCTGCTGTACGCTGCGCTGCGGTACGCGCCCGCTTTTATTTCGCGCGTGCCCGCGAAAACGCCTTGCGCGCCACCGCCCGTGACTGCGCTGCAGCGAACTGCCGCGCTTGCCGCGTGGTACACTTTAAAACCGCCAGCGCGCGTTTCCGTAGCCGTAGGCACTGCAGCTGCTGCCAGGCTGGCGCTACGTAAAACGTACGCAAAGCGCTGCCATCCGCGCCGCCTTCGCTGGCCCGCAGCGCGCATGGCAATATATTAATAATGCTCGGATAATTAAATATATTATCATAAGAAATCTAAACCCTGAATTATATGTGTTTATAGATGATGCATTGATTAAAATGTTGTAAACAGATTACTTTTATAAATCCTTGAGTGAATCATAGCAGCTTTCCAAATTCATCTAAAAATCAACAAACACAGAATATGTTTTACGTTTTGCATACACACACCAACTCATGTAAATAAACTCGTTTTCTTTTTTTGGCCAAAGAATAATTTAATATAAATATCTTTCACCCTTCGTTTTATATGTCATGCATATAAATTGTGTTCTATTTCATTTCGTCAGATTATATTCATTGTCATAATATCATCCAAATATAAACATATTTTACGTTAAAAATCAAGAGACCGATTTCTTAAAATTAATTCAAGTATTGTCATTGAGACCACTACTGTATGTTAAGTTAGAACATAATGGAATGCTATACAAATATAAAGATTACAAGTACCCAAAAATAAAATAGATGTGTTAGATAAGAAGAATAAATCACAGAAGGATGACCCCTTACGAAAGCGACAGAACGAACGGAATATTATCGTCATAATAAGGCGTCTTTTTTGTTACTACGTGCTCACTTCTGGCAAACTATAAGCTTGATAGATTATTACGTAACCTACTAGCTTGTCTTACATGAGAACATCGAATTTTGAACCAGCTTCTCCAGTCACTTTTCGAAATGGCTGTCATAAGTAGAAAAAAAATTAAGATTAGGCCATCTCTTTGGGCCAATATATTGTAATTCGTGATGATTTTGCACTCAATAACTTGTCTTACATAAGAACAACGAATTTTGGTGAGTTTTTCAGTCACTTTTCAATGGCCGTCCATAAGAAAAAATTGGACTTTGGCACATCTTTCGGTCAATAATGCGTAATTCGCATAACAGTCGTACTTGTTCTTAGTTCATAATCATATGCACTCAAATATTATGAATATTTTTTAACAATAAAACCGAATACTGAATGCATTATACGACAATTCTCGACTGACTTTCTGAACAGAGCTTCCATTTAAATTGACACTTGGTTAAAAGAATGTTTACTGTATCAAGTGGAAAAAACTTTTTTTTTTGCATGCAATGTGTGTAAGGTCATTTTAAAACTCTTAACTTTAAACTTTAAAAATTTTAAACTTTAAAGTTGTTTCTAAACTTCTAAAAGATATCAAGTTATTTTTAATAATTTTTGAATCATTATTACTATTCAGCTAATGATGAGAATAATTTCGATTCTTCTTCTCTTGGAACTGAAGCATGTACTGTTAAGTTCTAATATTTTTATGAATATAATAAGAAAGAGAGTTTCGAAATACATCACCTGCAAATAAACATAAACAGAGCTAAAATTGTTAATTATAAAAGTGTTGTGAAGTTTTTTATTTTATTGTTTTATGATAAAATCAAAAAGAGTTTAATAATTGATTCAACCATTGAGTTCATTTAAAATTTGACATAAAATAAAAATTAAAAAAAAATGAATTCCCAAAGTTAATTTTTAGTTTTCAAATGCAATTTGTATGTTTTTTAAACTTTAAAATTTGCTATTCTAATAATATGGTACTCTGGGATTTAGGTAATGTGTTTGCAAAATCTGGACTCAAAAACTACTTATTACACTGAAGTGCCAAAATCATGCGATACTCCGAATTTCACCACCGAGACCTCCTTTGCCCGGTGATGCTGGACATGGCTTTTGACTCAATAAATCGTCGGAAGTCGCCTTAAAGAAATATTTAGTCATGCTGTCCTAAAGTTGTCTTTAAGTTGAGAAACTACTGCAGTGTGCAGGAATCTTAACAGAACACTTATTACTTCCATTGTTGCTGGTAGAATTCACCCTGGCTTTTTTAGGTAGATCAGGAAGGATTTCAACTCGTGACATTGGCGTTGTTAATCTGGTAGCATTCGGTATTTTTGTGATTATATGAAGTCATGAATGGTGATAACAGTCTCAAATAGCTGAACATAATCTTTTCCTGTCAATGACTGTTCAGTTTGACTAGAGAAGGTCTGAAGACTGGCGTTCCTGGGACTTTGAAGGGTTCCCAAGGATCACTATTTACTTTATTAAGCACCAAAATATTAGACGTTGCTTTTTAAAAATAAGTAAATAAATATTTTTAGATTTAAATAAAATCCCGTGCTCAAGCCTACGTTAATCGAGATTTACCTTAGCTCACATATTGGCCTCCGTTCTTTGGTCTTAGGTCAGATATTCAACACACTGGAACCCTTGAGATTAAGGCTCGTTTTCTTTTATTTTTTCGAGAGTTATAAAAATAAGAGACCAAAAACATATAATTTTGTATGGCCCCCCAACTCAAAGGCGAGAAAACAATTTCAATTAGAACGCATTCTTTTGATATATTTATTTTCTAAATTTTTTCCCCTTTAAGGGTTTGGCTCATGATAGTATGAAGGTACAGTCAACACAATGAACGTTGACAGGAAATTTATGGATCAGTAGGAACCCGCTCTTTTTTAGGGTTGAAGCATTTCCTCTCCATTGAGATTTTGAGCAAAGGGTGAGTAAGAATTTCTTTAGATTGCCATCAATAGGGCACTAGGTATCAGAAGTGTCTGTATGACAGCTTGGCTTAAGATTTTATTGATTTGGAAATACGTTCTTTTGATGTAGTTTTTTTGCGATATAACTATTTATTTAAATGAAACAAAAGCCGTTTGAAGAAGAAAATATTTTTCTACTCACATTTGATTTGTCATCTAATTTGAAGCCTTAACAAATTGGGAAGGTGATGGATAAGCGAATCTCTTATTTTATTCATTTCAGCAAATTACTTTTCTGTGTCTTCTTTGCTTGGTTAATACATTTTTTTCTTCTACTTAAAATTATCAAATGGAATTAAGTTTTTTGTAAAATATCTGTAATCTTAGAAATATCGCTACTTAAATATTTATATATAAGATATCTGCATCATTCAATAATATAAATATATATATATATATATATATAAGATAAAATATATTATATATTATATTATATCAATAAATAAGTTATGTATTTATTTTTTCTTTTTCTTATTATAGTACATTTTAAGTTTTTAAAATAATGATTATTTCATTATTTGATTCAAAAAAAAAAAAAAAAAAACTTCAGAACAATTCAACATTAAAAAATATTTAAACTCTCTTTAACTCTTATTACTAATGAATAATTTTAAGCCCTTTTAGTAATTTTACGAAACTTAATTGCTATGGATAATCAGAACCTCAAATGGAAATAAATGTCCCTTCATACAAGATTCACTTGCCACCGCAATCTTGTAATGAGAGAATAAGATAAGAAATGAATAATAAAATTGTCTCTCCATAGGGGTTGTTGTCGACCACCCACATCTTAAAAGGGGAAGGAAAGACTAATTCTTGTTTTTTCGAAGATGGGAAGAAAAGAAGAAATCTTTCGGATTAGCTGTGCTTAAGTGCAACATTTTAGGCATCGCCTACACAAAAAATCAAATCAAGCGTTGAGGTTTAAATACAAGTCGCAGAAGTGAGTTTATTTTGTTTTTTATATCATATGATAATTTTATTATTTATTTGCAATTATACAACCCTAGAATAATTGATGTAAGTTAAAACTGGTAGCCTCTATACAAGAATACAAAAATATTTCGCTGCTACTGTTGAAATTAATCAGATGTTAGAATCAAAAGTTGTCAGGTGACCTGCAGTCCCATTTGTAAAAAAGTGGAGTAAAATGGAAAAGAATACATAAAAATTTATTTTACCTGGAGTGGTGATGAAAATGAACCAAAAGGATTATGCTTTTAATAAAGATATTTAGAAACAAATCATCCAACTTACATAATAAAAGTATTGAGTATTTCAAAGAAAATGTAATGATTGAAAAATAGAAAAGGACCTTTAAGAATTTATTAAACACGATATGATATCTTTGGAAGCAGGTATCGAATCAGTATCGATTGCTCAACGGGGTCTCATGCGATCGAGAAAAGCTTAATTAAACATAGAGCTCACCAGTTTTTTAACCACATATCAATTATTGCAGGGTTGTATAAATTGCAAATAAGTAATAAAATTATCAATTATATATATAAAAACAAAAATAAATCACTTCTGCGTGCTATATTTAAACCTCCAAACGATTTACTTTTTTTTGAAGGCGATGCCTAAAATATTTGCACTTAAGCACAGCTACCGGAAAGATTTCTCTTTTCTTTCCCATCTTCGAAAAACAGAATTAGTCTATTCCTTCCCCTTTTAAGATGTGGTGGTCATTAACAACCCTATGGAGGACAATTTTATTTTCATTTCAGTATCTTTGTCTCTCATACAGCTGATTGTGGCCTTAGATGAATCTTGTATGGAAGACATGTTATTTCATTTGGGTTCTGATTATCCATTCCATTAAAGTTTCAGTAAATTACTAAAAAGGAGCTTAAAATTATTCATTAGTAATAAGTTAAAGAGTTTAAAATATTTTTTAATCTTGAAGTGTTCGGTGGTTTTTTTTTTTTTTTTTTTTGACATCAAATAATGAAATAATCATTATTTTAAACTAAATATTGATTATAATAAAAAGAAAAAAGAAAAAACAGAATTATTATTGTTTTCATATATATATATATATATATATATTTTTTGGAAATTGTGCAGATATCTTATATATAAATATTTAAAGTAACGATATTTCTAGAGATTTACGATATTTTACAAAAACTTAATTCCATTTGAAATTTTAATGTGAGAAGAAAAAAATGTGAGTTAACAAACAAAGAAGACACAGAAAAAGTAATTTGCCAGAAATGAATAAAATAAAGGTCCATCCATCATCCAATTTGTTAGAGCCAAATTAGTATGAAATCAAATGTGGTAGAAAATATTTTTCTTACTTCAAAGCAGCTTTTGTTTTCATTTAAATAAATGTTATATCTAAAAAACTACATCAAGAACATGTTAATTCAAATCAATAAAATCTTAAAACTGTCAACACAGACACTTACTGATACCTAGTGCCCCTAGTGATGGCAACTAAAGTCTTACCCTCACCCTTTTAAGAAAATCTCAATGGAAAATAGCCAACCCTAAAAGAAAGAGCGGGTTCCCTACTGATCACAAATTTCCTGTCAGCACGTTCATTTGTGTTGCCACAACCTCCCCAATTACCTATCATGAAGTCAAACCCTTAAAAGGGAAAAAAAAAATTTAGAAAAAATATCTAAAACAATGCGTCTGAATTGAAATGTTTTCGGCGAGTTCAGGACCATACAAAGGATTATATGTTTTGGTCTCTTTTATTTTATAACTCTCGAAAAAGTATAAAAGAAAACGAGCTAATCTCAAGGGTTCCCAAAGTGTTGAATATCCCTGACCTACCAAAGAACGGAGGCCAATATGTGACTAAATGCGTCTCGATTAATGTATTTGAAGCACGGGATTTTATTTAATTCATAAAATATTTATTTATACTTATTTTAAAAAACTATGCAATATTTTGTGCTTTAATAAAGTAAATAGTGATCCCTTGCGGACCCTGTCAAAGTCCCAGGAACCCAGTTTGCAGACCCTTGCTCCTGATCAAACTGACAAGTCATTGACAGGAAAAGATTATGTTCAATATTTGGAACTGTTTGCTACCATTCATGGACTTCATATAATCATAAAAATACGAATTTTCCAGATTAACAAACATACCATGTCACGGATTGAAATCCTTCGCACTACCTAAAAAGCCGGGGTGAATTCTGTCAACATATGTGGAAGTAATAGAAAGGTGTTCGTACTACAAATTCCTGCACGTAGTACTTTCGCATAAGACAACTTGGGACAGCATGACGAATATTTCTTTGAGGGACTTCGACGATTTATTGATCAAAGCCATGTCCAGTGCCTTCACCGGGCAAAAGGAGGTCTCGATTGAAATTCAGGTATCAGTATGATTTTGGCACTTCAGTGTATGATATGTTTTGATCGATTTCAAACACATTACCTAAATCAGAGTATATTATTTAGAATAAATTTTAAAGTTTAAAAAACATACAAATTGGCCAGAAAACTAAAATTAACTTGAGAATTCATTTTTTTAAATTTTTATTTTATTCAAATTTTTTAAATGAATTTCTCAATGGTTGAATAAATTTATTAAACTTTTTGATTTGTATAAAACAATAAATAAAAAACTTCACAACACTTCTTATAATTATTACAGCTCTGGATTTTTGCTTTATTTGCCTGGATGAATTGTATTTCGAAACTCTCTTTTTTTATTATATGTATAAAAATATATGAACTTAACAATACCTACTTCAGTTCAAAGAGGAAAGAATCACAGTATTCATCCATCATTAAGCTAATAATAATGATTCAAAAAATTAGTAAAAAATAACTTGATATCTTTTAAAGTTTAAGAAACAACTTAAGTTTTAAAATTTTAAGAGGATTTTAAAGTAAGAGTTTTAAAATGACCTGTCAATAACATTGCATGCAAAAAAAAAGTTTTCCACTTGATACGAGTAAACATTCTTTTTAACCAAGTGAATCAATTTGAAGCTCTGTTCAGAAAATCAGTCGAAATTGTCGTATAATGCATTCAGATTCGGTTTATTGTTAAAAATTATATTCATACATTTGAGCAGTACATAGGATTATGAACTAAGAACAAAAGTACGAACTGTTATGCAGAATTACGCATATTGACCGAAAGATGTGTAAAGTCAATTTTTTTTCTTTATGGACGGCCATTTCGAAAAGTGACCGGAAAAACCCTCACCAAATTCGTTGTTCTTATGTAAGACAAGTTAGTTCGGAGGAAAATCTATCACGAATTACAATATTGGCCCAAAGAGATGGCCTAAATCTAATTTTTTTTTTCTACTTATGGACAGCCATTTCGAAAGTATTGAAAGCCGGATCAAATTCGATGTTCTCTAATGTAAGACAAGCTAGTAGGTTGCACACCTATCATCGCTTATAGTTTGCAAGTGAGCACGTAGTAAAAAAAGACGCCTATTGAACGATAATATTCCGTTCGTTCTGTCGCTTTTCGTAAGGGGTCATCCTTCTGTGATTTATTCTTCTTATCTAACACATCTTTTATTTTGGGTCTTGTAATCTTTATTTTGTATAAGCTCTATTATGTTCTAACTTAACATACAGTAGTGGTCTGATGACAATACTTGCAGATTAATTTAGAAATCGGTCTCTTGATTTTAACTTGTAAAATATATGTTTATATTTGGATGATATTATGACGTAATGAATATAATTCGACGAAATGAAACAGAACACAATTTATATGCATGACATATAAAACAAGGGTGAAAAGATATTTATATTAAATTATTCACAAAAAAAAGAAACGAGTTTACTTCCTTGAGTTGCTGTCGAAAACGTATAAACATATTCTGTGTTTGTTGATTTCCTTAGGATTGAATTTGAAAGCTGCTATAGATTCACTCAGGATTTATAATCTGTTTTTATTTTAATCAATGCATTCATAAACACATATAATTCGGGCTTAGATTTATGATATATATTTAACTTCTGACATTGTGTATATCGTAGTATTAAGTACACAGCAGCATCACGTGAAAATACATATGACGAGAGTCGCGTAGCTCTCGGGTTGTTAGCTAATTTCAGAGTCTTGAATGAATGGGGCCTGAACTTGTTTGAAGCTTCAACAAGAAACAGAGGCTTTATCTACTTAATTTGTGTTAGTAAACAAATATTTATTCTGAAGCTAGAAAAATCATTGTTATTTTTCTTTTCACACTGTCATTTAGAAACTGTCGTTACGTTGAAATGTTAAAGAAATTCACCTTGATGAGGATAGTAAATAAATAATAAAAGTTTAAATATCATGTCTGTATTCTTTAACTTGTTTTAATACACATGCCATTCACGCGAGGTTGGATAACGAAATCAAGAAAAAAATAAGACACTGGCTGGGCAATTTGTAAAGAAATAGGCAATTATATAAATGGTTGTGGTTTCTGTATGCATTGCTGCAACATCGTTGATTTTCTTTGTTTAATGTCTACACGGTTATTTCAACACAATTTTGTAATTTAATGTGCAGAAACTTTTTTTTTCTTTCTTTCTATCTTTTTCTTTTAACTTTTATATTTCTTTTTTTTTTTTTTAAATGTGTGAAAAAAACGAGAATGTCATGTAATCAACAGTAGATTAGAGATGATTTATAATTTAGTGTGGATTTCGATACTATTAATAAATTTGAAACATCACTAACATTTCGACCTGGCAAATCAAAGAATGTATGCGGAAAATTTTAAGTAAGGAATAGATAAAGTCATATTTATCTACATATTCCTTAATTTTTTTCTTACTTGGACGATACTAAGATTAACTAGAATAACTCTTTATGAGTTAAAAACAGTCCTCAAAATTCAAAGAATTTTTGTCAAAACAACAAAACTGAGAGTATTTTAGCTATTTTTTTTATTTAACTATCTAATTAAGGTGATCGGTTATCAAAGCACTGAAGTACTCTTCACCTGTGGATATGTAAATACAAGAAAAATGTTTATTTTGACAGTAAATATATAATATAAAATTAATGGTATTTGTGCTACACCAACTCAAAACTTCAAAAATCTCAGCAAAAGATAATAAGTATTAAATTCTGGAAAAAGTAAAATTATCCAAAATGAATATTGTTATCTTAAAGTAAGCGTACTTCAGGGCCATGTCCCACATAAGCAATTACTATCAGAGGAAAAACCCTCTTTAAAATTTCTAACTACACATTTATAAACACAAACGCGACTGAAAAAAAGGAAGATTCCTGGTGAAAAGTTTCAATACAGCACATTTTTCATTGCTGCCAATCTTTTGATGAACTTAACTATGTTGTGAACTAATCGTAAAGTGAAAATGTGTTTTTACGGTATTTTATCATTTGATGAATTACAATATATATATATATATATATATATATATATATATATATATATATATATATATATATATATATATATATTATTGTGTGTGTAAACAACGTATTTTCGAAATAACAGGTGCACTTGTTTTAAAAAAACACTTGTTGAGACGGGTTTTCATGTTATTTCTTTAACTTACTTTGAGCATTTTTATGATGTTCTTTGATTTGAGAACTCGCTTATGAAGAAACTTTGGAATGACTTGAAATCTTTGATTGAGAAAGCGAGGAAAAACTTTTAAAATCGAAAACGCGATGTATTTTGAAAATTCTTAGCAGAAATAACAGTCTAAAGATCTGAGAGAATGCTTCATTATTTAATTGATTGAATACGGAGAATTTCAGTGGATCAAATCCTATATTGAGAAGCCAGGACGTCACATTCTTAAATAAATAATAAAATATTTAATGAATTTCTTTCATTTTCGGAGAATCTCATTCATTAGATCAAATGGTTATACTTGAATTTGAATCGGTTTTTTTTTTTTTTTTTTTTTTTTTTGTGTGGTTTATCCTATGAGTTATGTACTACAAATTCGTTGATACTGTATATTATATATATATATATATATATATGTGCGTGTGTGTGTGTGCGTGCGTGCGTGCGTGCGTACGGCATAGAAAACAGTGTTTTATCTGCACCATTGAATGAAAGGGATCCTGTAGAAAGTTCAAGTAGATTACTTATTGGTCTAGTAGGTTACTTATTGTTGTTACTCGATTGTCATATGAAATAACAAGGAATAGCACCTCACATCATCAAAACACCTTCCCCATATTTCTCAAATGGAACCAATAAGTCAGGATTGAATGCTTTTGGGGAATGTTGCCAAATATGAGCTTTTCCTGTGATTAAGTAACTGTAATAAAAACATCGTCAAACCAAATTACGTCTTTCCAGTAATAAATATTCAAATTTTGATGTTCTCTGTCCTACTGCAGGCGCGTTGAATTCAGTAATAAGGGTCTTTACAGCATGGCTATAAAAAAATATAATCTATGACGCTCTCGATGATTATTTGATTGAAGTGGATCTTTATGACAATATTAAAATTTATTTTGGATTACGATCCCTATTTGACAACTTCTTCATTCTATCCACATTTTTCAAGCATTTGTAAGTAACATTTTAGCTATTTGATACTTGGTTATGATTTCAAACATTCCCTCACTGTACATACAATAGATTCTGCGCCTACTAAGCAGTATTATATCATGCCCATTTGTCCATCACTGGTATTGACATCAAAAATATATTACATAATGGAGTCTTTATGTATAACTATAATATATAGATACTTCTTCTTACAACCCTATTCGTAAATATATAAATAAATGTGAGCATATGTCAACTAAATTTGCTCAAAACTTCTTCCATTTCTTCTTTTGATTGTTCATTATTTTTCCTTAACTTCGAAGAAAGGTATCACATAAAAATAATTCTATAATAGAATCGAATCTTTACATCGAATAATTGCTCTCCTCAATTAAAAAAAGAAAAAACTAATGTCAACATACCTTTATTATTGTTTGACAAATTTGAATAATTTCTTTGGATGTGAGATCCTTCAGAACATATCTTTTAGTAGAAACCAATATTCAGTTTCGATGTCCAATTTCATGTTCAGGAATTGACCTGTTCAGAATCAAATACAGTTCTCTCTGGAGTAATCCGGCAGATATCGGACAGAGCACTGCTAGTTACTGAAAGCCAAAACTACTAGAAAATCATTAATAGTAGCACATTTAATAACAAGAACTATGCATTATTGTATAAAATGTTACAAATATACGTGAATAAAATGTCAAACAAGCGAAATAACTAAAACTACAAAAATGAGGGATGTTGATAACAACATATTCCATTCAAGTAGAACTTAAAACAATTTTTATAGTTTGCAATTTGTATAAAAAACTGCGGATGACTGGCGGGCTGGGAAGATTGAAATATCGGTTTATAGAGGGAGAACTATAACTCAAATAATTTCGTTTTTACCAATTTTATTCTTGTGCTTCACTTTTGAAGTGAACCATTCGTCACACATTACTCATGATGCTCGCCCAATCACTGCAGCCTCTCAAGTGCCAATCCATATTCTAGGAACAATATGCCTTCTTTGAAGACACTGTATTAATGGAACCTGAGTTAATCTTCAAAACAATGATGATGGCTCGGTTACTTTGAACAAGTTTACACACTACCAGCATCTTAAATATTGTAATTGGTTGAGTACTAGTGATGTCAAGAACTGCATGAAAAGTTCTTTTCATTTACTTGGATGGCATGGAGAATATATTTTATATGTTTCAAAAAGAATACAAAGTGTATGGTCAAATTCTATTTTCGAATGGTTTCTGGAGAATAGTAATTTATTGTACATTAAACAAATTTATATTATGAAAAGAAACCTGAAAAAAAGAACATGAAGCCCTGACTAGGAACTCTACATCTACTAGTCTGATTAAATTAAAACTGTAAGTAGGTTTCTTTATCAAAATGGATGAAAAGTTAGCGAAATATTGCAGTGAAACTTATGGAGACCTAGTCAGAATAATTCATAAACGAGATTATAGAAGAATAAGCACAAATAAATGTATAACAACAACAAAATGCAGCTATTTAGATTTTACCGCTTGATATAGCAATTTCAATAAATTTTATTTTATGTTAATAATTCACCCTTCCATTGGAAAGCTAAATATAGTTAAAAGATTTACAGAATCGTATTTTTCTCTCGTATGTTCACATGCTTGTTCAAGTAGGTTTGAAATTAGTAAAAAGTTTTTAAAATAAGATTATAAAATAAGTAAAAAGAGATTAAAATATAGAATAATAAATAAACTGAGTGTGTAAACTAAGACACATGTATAATCGGAAATTAAGCCCATGGTTACTTATAAGATCAGTTAGTTAAAGTTTCAAGCTACATTCATGAGCAAAATTTCATTTGAATCGGACGTTGCTGAAACGCATAAGACCCCCCTCCTGCTTTAAATTCGTAAGTGCTTGGGATACTATTGTATTGTCAACAGGATTATGTATTGTAAGAAAAACTATTTACTGAAAATGGAACTAAACTACTTTTTTTCACTTTTACTGATCAACTTTTTCCACATTTGAATTTTAGAATTATCTGACAGTTTCTCTTCCTTACTCTATCTCTTCTTAATAGATAATTTTCAACTGAGCTTATTTAGTTATCAACTTTTCACATAGCTTACTTTTGTTATCTTTAAACTACAGAGATCCAGGCTTACAATCTTTTGATTATAAAGTTCATAGTTTACAATCTTTTCGCGTTACTGCGATGATCGTGCAAGCTAGCTTTTGGCACTTCATCACCACTTGATCACAAACTTTCAGTGTCACCTAGTTAACTTTTACTTGACACACTCAGACTCTCTGCTCTGTTCTAAGTTGATTCAATCTTCAGGAGAGTTGTATGAATGACATCTCACCTCTGCACTAGAGAAACAGCCTCCTACGTAGACCACTAAAGTTTGGAGACAACACGTGAGATGCAACATTCAGCTCGACTGTAATGTAGAGTTGGATTTAAAACACGGTATAAGTTGCAGAACCTTTCAGGAAAGAACATACATTCAAAGCATACAAACACGAAATGAATATATCTAAATTAGAATAAAAGTTCGTATTAATTGAGAAGCAAAATATCAGACACAGAGCCTAACTATAAATATCCATGAATAAATAAAAATGTAGATCAAAATATATAAATATTTTTGCTCATATAAACGGATTAAAAATAGGAATTAGAATGACAGTGATGATTTATTTAATCCAAAGGCTACTTATAAAACTAGAATATCGAAGTAATTTGTGTTTCCCGCTAACCATGAAAGTTGGCGCAATTTCAGTGAAAACATACTAATCTTTTGAGTGGTAAAATCATTTGTGTTCAAAAAGACTGAAGATGGGTCCTATAATTATGTGAATCGGTTCACATAAATTCATCTATATGAATCTAAGTGTTTTTTATGTGTTTTGCAAAAAAAAAAAAAAATAAAATGAACTATTTCAATTTAATTTTTGTATAGCTTGGAAAAATTAGTTGTCGTTCGACTTAAATACAATGAATTTTCATAAAACCTCAATATTTAATCTAGCATATTACTTCTTCATTTCAAGTTTAATGGCATATCGTGTTCGTTAACACACATTTTTTTCTTTCTTTCTTTCTTTTCTTTTTTTTTTTTTTTTTTCTTTCCAATTCTATTATTTTGAGATACTCTACTACATTCTGTTTTGTAATATCTTGAACCAAAATTGTTATCATTTTTTTCCAAAATATAAGGTAAAAAAGTATAGAAATAGTAGTTAAGGATAATAGCTGATAGAATTATTTAAACTAAACATGGTATAAAACCAAGCTTTTAGATATCACCTGTTATGGCATGGCTGGCAAAGCCGTGGCTGCGCGCTGGCATCGCGCTACCGCGTACGCCGCGCAAGTAAGCGTACGGCCACAGCATGCGGCCTTTACAGCGCATACTGCGCCGCTACATTACCGCAGCGCGCTGGAGGTACCTATTTAAAATTAAAAACTTAACCTCTCATCGCCAATTTATAATTAAAGGCATAGTGGATTAAAGTTTATCAGAATTGTAAGCTATCTATAGTAGGATCAAGACGGCAAACGCCTGGGCGTTCGGCAGAGTGAGAACGCATCTAAGTTCAGGAAAATAAGTGCAGCGCGCATTGCTTTTGGATGCTGTGTAAGCTAAACATATATAGCAATGGGCAGTGGGTCAAGAGGTGGGACATCAGTTCGAAGACGAAAGCGACTTCGAGAAAGCTGTGTCCGCGGTTATGAGGTTATAAAAAGAAAATTAAACTGACAATTAAAATGAATTAAAAGAAATGCCGTTCAGAAACCAATTTAATGGAAAGAAAATTTAGCTATTGTGGGAGATTTTAAACGCGAGGAGATAGTCGAAAAGTAAATTGAACGAATTTGGAACTATGCTCCAATAGCGACGCCTGGTGGAGAAAACTATTTATTACATAGAAGATGATGATTTTAGTTGTTTACAATTGGAAAAGTGTTCTTTAAATTTTCAAGTTTTCGAAAAAATTAAAATTTTGAAAGTGATCGGCATGATAATAGCAAGGCCAGCACAGCCATGACGCATCGTAAGTACAATTTGAAAAGTGGCGTTCACTGGCAAATTGCTGGCTACTTTCTGTCTTTGCGAACTGAACGCCGTAGCCAGCAAATTGCACAAAGGTAAAAGTAGCGAAAGACCTGGCAAAAGCCGTTGTTTTTTGGCAAAACTTCCGTTTTATTTCGTCATTGCCGAGACTTCATTCCAAAACCGCAACAAAGGCATTGCTGGCTACAAACGATGGCTGAAACGTGTTCCAGCCATTGGTACCTGTTGCCAGAGCCAAACGTACGCCTGCTGTCCGTGCCGTCGCTTGCCGTACGCGCTGTCGCCGCGCAAATAGCGTAGCAACATCACCAGCCCGGCGATCGTTTTGTGTTTCAGATATGGTAAATATTTTGCATGCAAAAGCAACAGTAACCCAGGGACAGGTTGATCGAAAATGGTGACTGCTGGCAAATTGCCAGAAATGCACCGTTGTTTAAATAAAAAGGAGGTAGCGCTTTTGAATTACGTGCTTTATTTTCCAGTTAATGAGCCAGAGCTATAGAAGCAGATATGTACCTCTGCAATCTTTCAATAATTTTCCAATTGCAGATGTCTTGGTTTTATAATAACAATTAATCATCGGTGTACATCGCCAAATGAATATTGACCTTCAGGATGTCATTTGTACAAAGAAAAATTCTTGGACTTAAATCGATCCTGGGGGGAGTTCCACTTAGGACGGGGAGGAAGTTTGCATTTCGACTCGAACCGAAAACTGAGGATCAAGGAACAGTGAATAATTTTGATAGTTGGTCAAAATTCAGTCGCATCATCAGGAAATAAAGCCCATCGTGCCAAGACACCAAAAGCTTTGGCAATATCTATAAAAGCATACCCGTGGCATGTGTTGGAAAAGCCGTGCTGGACCATCTCAGTAACTCTAGTAACTGTGTTACTGTAGAGCACTTTGGAACAAAACCATGCTGCTCTGGGAATACTAATATTCCTGGAATTTGCCGAACTGGTCAGGATTCAAAATAACAAATTAGTATGCTTTGCTCCGCAGCTGGTAAGAAATGAGCGTAGTACGAGAACAAATAGCCGATCAGGCAAGGCCAGAACACAGCGTGCTGAAATGCGAAGCGCATTTTCACCGTAAAAACGCGCCGTAAAACCAAAATTTGAAGTTTGAATGCGAACATTGTCAGCCATTTTTTATTTTGTTTTATGACAAAGTACTGCTACTTCTTTAGTTCCAGTACAAACTTAAGCTGAACTTCACATTTGTGTTGAAATGCAATTTACCATCTTCATTGTTCCATTGCTTGGCTGAAACTGTCTTCTGCCCTTTCAGCAAACTGCTGCTGCAAAGCACCTTCCGAAGCAGAGCCGTATGCTGATAAGAAATTTCCACCAAAGGTATTTGAAATCCGAAATATTTCCCTCTGGGTGAAAAAAGTGGCTGACTTCTCTGTTGTCCTTCAAACACAGAATTTCATTTAAAGCAGGCTACCATACTTCCATACACCTTTGTGACGAATTTTATTTCTGATCTCAATAAGGGAGTCTCAGGAGGAGTTTAAATTTTGGTTTTGAAGTGCGTCACTGCAAAGTACTATAAAATAATTTCACCAATTTGTCAGTAGATTTTCAATATCTTCGTGCTGGAGGTTTCGAATGGGAGGGGTTTTGTTAAAGCCGTTTAAAATTCTCCCAATTGAGTAGAAAGTGCTCTAATTTCAAAAATAAGAGTTTGTATTAAGTCAAAATGACCCATTAAATGATCTGAACTCAGATCATTAATGACTCTTATATCATAATTGAAGAGAATATTTTTTTTTTTTTTTTTTTTTTTTTTTTTTTTTGAGAGTTGCAAGATCAATAATGAATCCTAGCCCCCGGCCAAAACCACAAGACTTGTGCGTAGGGGTGTACGGTGCAACAACCTAGCACCAGGGTTCTCTTATAACATTTTGGGTTTGGCCAAAGTGTTTTGATCTTGAATCATGCCAGAAATCTTTATGACGAGCATTCATGTCTCAGCAATGATTACGTTTTGACCAGAGTGAGAGATTTAATATCCTCTGGAAAATAGCATCTATTTAATGGGGTACAGCGAATATAAGCAGAGAATTATTCGGTGGTGGATAATTATTATTTTTTTGATTTCGACAGTTGCATATATAACAGCCTCGGCAAGAGGACTCTGCAATATTCATAATTATTTTACAGTATAATGGTGCCTCCGTCAGACACGAGGAGTTAAGTTATTCTATCGTCTTTGTAAAGACGATAGTTGTGATCTGGGGTTCGTGCTTGGTTGGAACTTTGTTTCTTGAACCAAAAACAGATCAAAAAGAATTATGCTCTGGCGGCGTCTCTGACTAAATCAATCTTGAACAAAACCATTTGCGTTCCAGAGACAAGAAATGTCATGCGTCGTTGAATATTAATGTTGAGAATAGCGCGGTATGCGCGCCCATGTTAAAACGACACTTGGCTTCAAAAAAATATTACAAGCCTTGTCGTCGTACGTGACTGGCGGAGGCAGGAGACACTCCTAAATGCCCGAGCAAATAATTGCTCATCATTTGCGTCACTAGCAATGATATTGCTGGCACGGAAAAAATTTCCCAAAATTTCCAGTGCCAGGAGTAACAAGGATTTGGAACCAGGCAACATGTCTGCTTATGTCCAGAGTCAGAATTTGAGAATAAGAAATTTGGGGCGTGGCCCCTGTCGATAACTCTCGATAGGAGACTGCTTAGTTTCTTGGAAAAATTAACATTTTGTTTTAGGGTTAGAGTTTTAAATTTTATTTTGATTTTTTATTTAAATTTTTCGGGTTGAGTTTTACCTTTGGAATCAGGGCACCAACCAATTCATACGTGATCCCTACGATTGCACATCGCAGAGGTATCAATCATTTTGAGCAATCTCGTGCCCTGTGCCCCCAGCGCATTTGACGCATATTAGAGTGGCAAACCTCACCGAGAAATTTCAATACTTATTTGAGTTCCAGAACATTAAATTATACGTTGTTCACGGCCTATAGGTTGTTAATTAACTGAAAGTAAATCAGAGGCATTGGAACCTTGGTTTTGGAGTACATAGGCGTGAAATTTTGTGTAGCGAAAGCCTTCGCTTTTCAATTTCTTTTTATTTCCTCTAAATCTATAGTAGATGAGCTCATAAAAATTAATTTGAGGACGGTGTTTAACATATATGGTTAAATTCCACACCTTGTTGCGGAGAAAGTTGCCAATTTTCAGCAATTCCGCATCTCATGGTTGACAGTGGGAACGGAGGAAGCAACCACTGAGTTTGCTAAAAGCAGAAAGGCGCTTCAAACGTGCAAAGGAAGAAGGTTGCCTCCAATCTCCTTAGGAGTGATGAAAAAAGGCAGGATTTTTGTTTTTTGATGTTAGGAGTAATTGGTGGGGTTACTGGTTTCCCCAGCGTCCTTATCCTCATTAATTTCAGTAATCATCGCTTTGGGTTTAAATTAATATTACCATTCTTCACAGTAAATGCTTGGAAGAACAGAAAAAGCCATCTTCATCGAACCTTCTTAACGTTATATTTCTTTAAATCTTTCCGTAACCAGTGGAGACTAACTGATGCCACCCGCTTCGCTGGGCGCGATATGTATATTTTGGAACCTATACATAAAATATCAAAGAAAATTGGAGCGATGAAACGACCTTTGTGTTCTCAGATGGTTTTATCGGCGTGTTATAACCTTGAACTCCTTTTTGGTCTTTAGGAACTATGAATCAACAGCAGCTTTGAAATCGTGAATATACCTGTTATGTTCTGGCTCCTTTGTAATTGGCTAATTCTGGCTTAACACCTGGGGAAAATACCACAGTAATCATTTTCTTCATTCGTATCCACAGAAAGAAAGTAAAACTGAAGAAAAGAAGGTTGTTGAGGAGGCTCAGCCAATAGGCTACTTAATCCTGTAGTATACCTGGCCTGGACTTTAAATGTTGGCATAAAATTTCTTCTTCAATTCTTTTATCGAATGACATCATCTGAAAACATCATCATTATACTTGCAGTTGTAGAAAGAAATGTTATGAAAGCTGATCCTTATGGCTGAAAGACTATTCAAGGTTCAAGGAAGGATCTAATAACAGAATTGGACTTGACCACCACTCCAGCACATTCCTGGAGGTTCTTCGATCCTTTTTTTAATACGGCACATAAAACCAGAGACAAACGTTTTCCGATACTGACAATTTTTATCATTGAATAGTCAATATATTTCATATTCAAAACCAGACAAATTTTTGAGTCCATGGCCTTCATTAACTTTTGATCTTTTATCATTGTATTTAATTACAGCTGCCTGATTCACGTGGGGAATTATTAGAAAAGTATTTTCTTACACTCTATGTACTTCAGGATGGCATTAGTATATTTTGAGCAGCTTCTCTATGTTTCTTCAGGATGACTGAATATATTTTGTAGCAGCTGGTCTTACTTGTTTACATCTAATTGAATTTGTAGAATCTTTTCTTCATTTCTTTTACCTTTATTTAGTTGAAGAGATATTACATCATTAATAATTGGATTCCCTTGAACTTGAAAAATCAATGTTAGATGTGATTGAGTCTTTGAAGCAATACATACACTTTCTTGAGGCTGAAACATTAAAAGATGACACATTTCTTCATTTTTTGTTCACATTATCATAACCAGGATTAACTTTACTTCATTGTTAAATCCTTCTATTTAAATAAAACATCAAATGACAACTATTACAGTTTCCCATAAAACGTAATATTTTTTCCCTGAATTGTTTCCCCAACAGAAGCTATAAAGGCAACCACCTTGAGTAAACTGAACTGATAGGGAAATGGCTCTGCCGCCATACATAATTTAGCAAATAGATCCATACATTGTTTTGGTTTTACATATTTAGGTAAAATATTAATTGTTAGTGATAAGGGGCCAGATAGCATTGAGCAACATTTAATCGATCCCAAGTTGTCAAACACGTGAGAAGTAATTTCTCATTTTATGCATGTCGATATGTCTGAACACCCAGCAAAGGCAAGACGAAAATAAACATGCTCAAATCGCCAAAATTTTTAAAACTTTGAAAATTAGGTATTCCATCGATCCAAATATATTCAATCCATTATTAGAACTATAACTGAAAGTAAATATGAAAAATCAATTTTTTTATTAACCTACAATGATAGCACTGGGATTAAAAATATATAACCGAAGTGCTTTTTTAAATCAGTGTTACAAATTCAACAAAAAAATACTAACAAAAAAAGGAAGTATAATCTTTGCAGCCGTACGCCAGCCATAAAGCCAGCGCTTTACATACGTGGCGCGTAGCACGCTGCCATGCGCATCGCCGTCCATCCTTTAATGTGGTGGCTGGTATTTTTGCATTTCGCACGCGCAAATCTTGCCAAGTAGAAACTTAGTGGTAACGATACACAGTACATTAAAAAAATATATTCGTTGGCGTTGGTCATATAATTTTTTCGCGATAAAGTCCTTAAAATAACAACTGTTGGAGTAAGAAAAGATTGAAAACGATGATAACTACATTTTGGTTAAGAGATTCCTAAAATCCGTTCTTAGTGAGCGTCTACATTGCAAAATGAGTAACTGTACCAAATTTCAAACAATCGGTGTATAGTTTTGAGATATCGTGATAGTGGTCAGTGAGTATTTCAGCTTATATATATATATAGATAGATATGATTTAGGCTTGATTGGAGATTTGGGCTTGCTGCCTTCCGTTAGATTGGCTCTCCGCCTTCGGAAGGTGGCTGGAATATGGCCTCATTATTTTCGACGCCATTTCTTCATTCTTTTCTTCTTTCTTCCTTGCAGCTTCTATAATTTTATCAGAATAGCTGCAGTAAGCAGGTAGTTTGAAAAGCGGAACTTGAATTTTACTTTTGAAGTGGTCGTAAGTTGAGCATATACTATGCCCAATTCATGGCTGTATTCAGCGTCCGTTTGGGTTTTGATACGATGCGGCGCTCAAACGTTCGCTTTGCCCATAAAGCGTAAGGTCGTAATTGTATTGGATTTCCTAATACCTTCTGCATTTTGACAGAAGAAGTTGTTGATTTCGTGAGTGGGAAACCCTGGGTCGAGGCGAACTGGAATGCTGATGTCTTCATCAGTTGCGGAACTCATTGGATGATTTTCTTCGGTCGATTCCCAGAGAGTGTTAATTCCGTGGGAACGGCTTCACTAATTTCCATGGTCGAAGCCATGGCTAAACACTCAAGAAGAAAAACTATACTAAATGCAATTTCCTTCAACACCAATGGTGAAAAGGAAAAAATAAAACTTTCAAAATAGAGCTCAGGAACAGTCGTCTACTATTCAGAGTCGAGACCGGAATCCATTCTCACTTTCAAGATTTCAATGTTTTTAAATATATAACATTATGAATTAAAACATAAGCAATGTATACAATTTTCCATAAGTAATTTCAGTTTATATAAAATAAACACTTTTATATACTTTCAATATTTTCTACAATGACTAAAAAGAGTGAATTTAAATCCATATATGAACCAGTTTTTTTTTTCAGAAATACAAAACGGTTTATCACGTAAAAATCACAGTGTGTGGGATATTGATGATTCAATGAGCGAAACTGTTTTATTTTTATCATTTTTTTTCTAACTCTTTTATTTCGCTGCCGCTGTTGCCGTACCCTTGCCCCATATACTGCCGCGCCGTACGCGCACGGCTACCGCGCACCTGTAACCTTTCGCGCCGAAAAGCTTCCTGCCGCCGCTGGCCTGCCTGCCGGTTGTACCGTGGCGCAAAGCCGTAAAGGTGGCTCGCCGCGCGGCAGCTGCGTAAACCCGCTGCTACGGTACTGCAGCAAACCGCAGCGAAAACGCGTAAGCAGCGCTTTACTGCACGCCGCCGCGCGCAGCGGTACCGCCACCGCGCTGCGAAGCGCGCAAAGGCGCGCAGCGCTCATTCGGCCTTGGCCATCTTCCTCTCCTCTGGCTTGGAGCGGTGTAATATGCGACCTGTCATGTCGATGTTTTATTAAATATTGTGTTGCTTTAATTGTAGGTTTAGTTATTATAAATTAAATAACAGAGTTCGAAATAATTGTTCCAACTCAGTTTTATTCAGAAGCAATTTCAGTCACAAACATGAAGTTGAAATATTATGGCAATTTCACTTTTATTCGTTAACCTGTTGAGATTTTACATGGGTTAAAAGAATCGAAAGAAGAAACTTTGAATTAATGTACGAGTCGCGTAAATGACACCATAACTAAAATTGCACCGTTAAGATTTTTTTTGAGTTTGAAGTTACAAACATTTTCCAGAGATTGAAAATGGATAGCAGAGACATATGTCAAACAACTGGATAATGTCTTGGATTAAGTTTTCTGCTCTTTTATTCCTTTGACTTTAAAAATCCTGTACTATTGTCAAATAAAATTAATTACATTCAGAAGGCATTTTCATGATTATTTATGAAGAATATGTAACTATAATTTATGAGTTTCCTTTTTAGGATAATGGAAATATTGTTCTTTTACATTTGGTCACTTTTAAATTTCATAGATTTAACATTGTATTGTACATCAAAAGATTTTTCCATTTAATTTCAAATGATTAAGGTTTATTATTTTTCGTTGTATATTTTGCTTCGCTGGCAGCGCCTTTTGCCGAAGAACTTTAAATAATAATTTGTTTCAAATCTCATGTGATTATTTCAATTTGAATTTTTTGATTTGTAGACAAGGTCCTGAAATTTTTTAATTAAACATGTATATTAAAATATTTATATTAGAAAAAAGAACATAGGTAAAAGTACTTTTGCAGTGTGTTTTGTGAAAAACATTTTAGCCTTCCATTAATGAAATGAAAAATATGCAAATGAAATCAAAGATATGGAACAACTTTCCTAAAAATAAAGCTATTTATAATTTCACTTCGTTCTTTAATACATGGTTTTTTTAAGTTGTATAATTCTTGTAAGCATGATTTTTTTTAAGTTGTATATCTAGTATGATTTTTTACGTAGTTGTTCTTGAAAGTATTTTTTCATAAAAATGCTTTCATGATTAGTTTGATATTAGTTTAAGGTTTAATCAATATATATTAATTTATTTTCTTTGTGAATCTTGCTCAATAAAACTATAAAACAAAAATTAGTATGTTAATAATTTACTTCAGCAGCTGTGTCATGATGTTAAAATTAAATTACTGAGTTTCATAAAGCCAGTACTTATCCAACACATTCAGTTAAAATAGTAAAAGAAAATAAAAGCAGATAATAGTGACTTCATGTAATAGTGATTAAATATTGTTTCTTCATAAAATAAAATTTGTAAGAGATTTCAAAATCTTGGAAATTTTACATGTTTATTCTTGACAATAATATGTAACAGTCACTAAAAATACTTGAAAAAAAAATTATTTGAATTGCTTTTAAAACCAACTGTAACACATATTCAGTATTCTGAACTTTTTTTTTATAGTTGTTGTAAAAAACACCATTAGATCATTACAATATATGCTTCATTATACCTTTGATTTTTTTTCTCTATTTTTGAGATTCAAAGCATGTTCATACTATTGATTATAATTTATTTGGAATATTGGAGATATTTAATTGGTAATTATCTATTTAAAGAGGTTTTCTTTTTTTTAAAGTTTTTTATATTTCTTCAATGAGAGAGTGTTTTTCTTAACAAGTACTCTTAATTTTTCAAGGAAAATATCAAGCTGTATTTACATGGAATTTATTATTGTAAAAGAAAATTTTTTTGTTTTAGTGAAGGTGATTCATTTATAAAAGAGCTGTTCCTGTGGTTGGTGACATGTCACCAAATGTAAAATAGTATGAAAGATGCAATTCATGGCAGAAGAAAATGGGTGTTATTCTGACATAATAATGACAATGCAAGGTTTGTTTATTAGGTGATCTTTTTTTTTTAAATAACAGATAGCTCTTCTAATTTTTTTTAAATTCTGTAGCATCTTTTAATACGTATCCATTACACCATTAAATGTGGAAAGTTAAATAAACGCTATAAATATTTAATTAATGTGCTTAAAAGCGAGATGAGATACTATTTGAACTTTTTTCTTGTTATTTTATTCCTTGTAAGAATTGTTATGAAGATAACATTTGGTACAATGACTTGCATACAATTGATACAATTCTTCCTTTCACATCCTCAAGGCAAATCCTAAGTTTGTTAAAAGGTTACTTATAGTAATGTATATATAAAATATAGTTAATTCTGTTATAGAATTTGTGATTTTTTTGTTGTTATGTGTATTTTGTTCTTTGAAGTTTTGTAATATATATAGTTCAGTAAAAAAAATGGAGTTCAAGATGAAATACTTAATTATGTGTTTCAGAACTTATACTTGCTTATGAGTACCTGGTGGAAATTTTACTTTGGAATACTTTTTGTTTTAAGATATTAATATTTATTTTATTACATGCTAATTACAGAATAACCTTGCTATTGATTGGGATGGATCACCTTTGAATTACACTTGCTATCATCCCAGGAGATAAGCCTTCCAGTATTAAGGTAAGTATGCATTGAGTAGAAAAAAAAATAGCACTCTGTTATATCAATGCCTGATGATGAATTGCCATGTGACTAAGAAATATTGCCAAATGGTGTATTAAAAGATAGACTTCACAGGGTGCGTCAATTTGGCTATCGTAATTTGATGGGCTGCTGAAAAAATATGTGCTTTTACTTTGTATGGATTTTTACCCTTCTGTTGAAAGCATTCAGTTCAAAGAAAATAAGTAAAATTTTGGTTCTTTTCCATTAAAAGAGATCTGTAAAAGTATCATAAAAAAATGTACCGACACAATTACAGCTGTGGTTACCCATGATTCACTTCTGTTTGTGAAAAAAATTCACCGTCACCCTTCTTGGAAAAATGCAAATTTCTTTTAATTAAGTATTAGATTGCAAGCAATATATAAACACAATTTAAAATAAATGGAATTAGTTAAACTCACTAAGAATGAAAATAGTATACTTGATTAGTTTTTGTTAAAATTAAGTTCATTAGATTTACTGATTCAAATGTAAAATAAATTTTCTCTCATTTTCTGAAATTCAGTTAGAAAATTATGATAAATAAATCAACAATATTATTATAATTTCTACTTTCTTATTTGTCATTCAGCTTACTTTATAAATGAACTAATAAGTTTCGAAAGTGTTTTTTTATATATCTCTTCGTATACAAGGTATGTTCAGTATAATGGAAACAATACG
>BMAW01104423.1:1046801-1095238 GCA_019974015.1 Nephila pilipes | reverse complement strand
ACATCGTCAAACCAAATTACGTCTTTCCAGTAATAAATATTCAAATTTTGATGTTCTCTGTCCTACTGCAGGCGCGTTGGTGTCAGTAATAAGGGGTCTTTACAGCATGGCTATAAAAATATAATCTATGACGCTCTCGATGAATTATTCTGATTGAAGTGGGATCTTTATGACCAATATTAAAATTTATTTTGGATTACGATCCCTATTTGACAACTTCTTCATTCTATCCACATTTTTCAAGCATTTTGTAAGTAACATTTTAGTCTATTTGATACTTGGTTATGATTTCAAACACAGTTCCCCTCACTGTACATACAATAGATTCTGCAGCCCCTACTAAGCAAGTATTATAATCATTCCCATCTGTCCATCACTGGTATATGACATCAAAAATAATATTACATAATAGGTGTCTTATGTATAACTATAATATACAGATAACTTCTCTCTCTCCCCAACCCTATTCGTAAATATATAATAAATAGTGAAGCATATATCCCACTAAAAATTTGCTCAAGAACTTCTTTCCATTTCTTCTTTTGTAGTTGTTTCATTTATTTTTCCTAACTTCGAAAGGTATCACATAAAATAATTCTATATAATAGGAATCGAATCTTTACATCGAATAATTGCTCTCCTCAATTAAAAAAGAAAAAAACTAATGTCAACATACCTTTATTATTGTTTGACAAATTTGAATAATTGCTTTGGATGTGGGAGTATCCTTCAGAGACATATCTTTTAGTAGAAACCAATATTCAGTTTCGATGTCCAATTTCTGATTCAGAATTTGACCTGTTTCAGAAATCAAATACAGTTCTCTCTGGGTAATCCGGCAGATATCGGACCAGAGCACTGCTGGATTACTGATAGCGCAAAACTACTAGAAAATCATTAATAGTAGCACATTTAATAACAAGAACTATGCATTATTGTATAAAATGTTACACAATATACGTGAATAAAATGTCAAACAAGCGAAATTACTAAAACTACAAAAAATGTATTGTTTTGTGTTGATAACCAACATTATTCCATTCAAGTAGAAGGCTTAAAACAATTTTTTATAGTTTGCAATTTGTATAAAAACGCCGGATGACTGGCGGGGCTGGGAAGGTGAAGTATCGGTTTATAGAGGGAGAACTATAACTCAAATAATTTCGTTGTTTACCAATTTTATTCTTGTGCTTCACTTTTGAAGTGAACCATTCTAGTCACACATTACTCATGATGCCGCCCAATCACTATTTGACAGCCTCTCTAAGTGCCCAATCCATATTCATAGGGACAATATTGCCTTCTTTGAGAGACACTGTATTAATGGAACCTGAGTTAATCTTCAAAACAATGATGATGGCTCGGTTACTTTGAACAAAGTTTACACAGCATTTACCAGCATCCTTAAATATTTGGTAATTGGTTGAGTACTAGGTGATGTCAAGAACTGCATGAAAAGTTCTTTTCTTTGAATTTGGATGGCATGGAGAATATATTTTATATGTTTCAACAAAAGAATACAAAAGTGTATGGTCAAATTCTATTTTCGAATGGTTTCTGGAGAATAGTACTCTTATTATCATTAAACAAATTTATATTATGAAAGAAACCTGAAAGAAGCATGTAAGCCCTGAATGCTAAGGAACTCTACATCACTAGCACCCAGTCTGATTAAATTAAAACTGTAAGTAGTTTCTTTATCAAAATGGATGAAAATTAGCGAAATATATGCAGTGAAACTTATGGAGACCTAGTCAAAGATAATTCATAAACGAGAATTATAGAAGAATAAGCAAATAAATAATAATAACAACAACAAAATGCAGCTATTTAGATTTACCAGCTTAATATAGCAATTTCAATAAATTTTTATTTTATGTTAATAATTCACCCTTCCATTGGAAAGCTAAATATAGTTAAAAGATTTACAGAATCGTATTTTTTCTCTCGTGTGTTCACATGCTTGTTCAAAGATAGGTTTTGAAATTAGTAAAAAAAGTTTTAAAATAAGTAAGAGTTTAAAATAAGTATAAAAATAAGTAAAAGAAATTAAAATATAGAATAATAAATAAACTGAGGTGTTAAACTAAGACACCTAGGTATAATCGGCAAATTAAGCACCATGGTTACTTATAAGATCGGAATTAGTATTAAAGTTTCAAGCTACATTCATGAGCAAAATTTCATTTGAATCGGACGTTGCTAAACGCAAGACCCCCTCCCTGCTTTAAATTCGTAAGTGCTGGAGCATACTATTGTATTGTCAACAGAGTTATACGTGTGTAGAAAAACTATTTACTGAAAATTTTGAACTAAACTACTTTTTTTCACTTTTACTGATCAACTTTTTTCCACATTTGAATTTTTAGAATTATCACAGTTTCTCTTCCTTTACTCATACTCTTCTTAATGATAATTTTCAACTGAGCTTATTTAGTTATCAACTTTTCACATAGCTTACTTTTATTTATCTTTAAACTTCATAAGAGATCAGGCTTACAATCTTTTTGATTGATAACAACAGTTCCTTTTAAATCTTTTCGCGTTACCTTGATGATCAGTGCAAATTACTTTTGGCACTTCCATCACCACGCGATCCACAAGCTTTCGAGTGTCACCACGTTAACTTTTACCTTGACACTGAGACTCTCTGCTCTGTTCTAAGATTGATTCAATCTGAGGAGGTTGTATGAATGACATCTCACACTCGCCCCTTAGAAAACGCCCTCTACATGCAGACTATAAAGTTTGGAGACAACACGTGAATGCAACATTTCAGCTCGATTAGATGGTAAGAAGTGGGTTAAAACACGAGCATAAATTTTGAAACCTTTCAGAAAAGACATACATTCAAGCATACATGCGAATGAATATAGTAAGTTAAATAAAAGTTCGTATTAATTAGGAAACCAAAATATCAGACACAGAGCCTTTAACTATAAGTATCCATGAATAAATAAAAATGTAGATCAAAATATATAAATATTTTTGCTCGTATAAACGGATTAAAAATAAATTATGAATGGAAATTGTTGATGATTTATTTAATCCAAAGGGCTTGAATGCTTATAAAACTAGAATATCGGGTATTTGTGTTTACTCCCGCTAACCATGAAAGTTGGCGCAATTTCAGGTAAACATACTAATCTTTTCCGTGGTCGAAAATCTGTTTGATTCAAAAGAGAGCCAAATGGGTCCTCTTAATTGTGAATCGGATGCCACATAAATTCATCTATATATGAATCTAAGTGTTTTTCGTGTGTTTGCAAAAAAAAAAAAAATAAGATAGAACTATTTCAATTTAATTTTTGTATAGCTTGGGAAAAATTAGTTGTCGTTCAACAAGCTCTACAATGAATTTTCTCATACCTCAATATTTAATGTTACAACGCCATTACTTCTCCATTTCCAAGTTTAATGGCATATCGTGTCCGTTAGCACACATTTTTTTCTTTTCTTTCTTTTCTTTTCTTTTCTTTTTTTTTTTTTTTTGCACCAAGATTCTATTGCTTTGAAGATACTCTACTACATTCTGTTTTGTAATATCTTGAACCAAAATTGTAATCATTTTTTTCCAAAATATAAGGTAAAAAAGTATTGAAATAGTAGTTAAGGATAATAGCTGATAGAATTCTTATTTAAACTAACGGTTAAACATGGTGACATAAAACCAAGCTTTAGATATCACCTCATTATGAGGCGACAAGATGTAAAGCAATATTGAATATATATATACATACATACATATAATGTTCCATCTTCCATTGTAGAGAAATATCAGTCGCTTGACGATATTTCTAATTTAGAGAAAATGGTCGATGGGATTTTGCTCAAATATCGAGTGTTGTCATTCTTCATTAGTAGGTATTATTCTACAATTTCACAATGTATCGACGTGTTGGTCAGTATTATAATGTTATTTGGAAAAAGTAACGGTTGACAATTTTGTCTCCAAAGGAATGAATCAAAGTGGTTGAAATTTTCATCTTTAACGGCAACAACCATAAATTACGAGGTGCTTGTTTTAAAATCTAAAATTAACCTTCTCCTCATAATAGTCTTAGAATTTAATGTGTTTCCATAATATGTTAAAAAGCTATCAAAATTTAGGAGTCAAGGCGAAATACGTCTGGAAATTCAGTCCCCACTGAAATTTTGAAAAGAATTTTTGAGAGAGAAATGAGAGGCCAAATTATGATTGGATATTCTAGAGGCATTTTTAATCTTTAATAATTTTCCATTTCACTTAAAATACAAATTCTCCCTTT
Source organism: Nephila pilipes (assembly GCA_019974015.1). Lineage (NCBI taxonomy): Eukaryota > Metazoa > Arthropoda > Arachnida > Araneae > Nephilidae > Nephila > Nephila pilipes. Next base: position 1,090,970 of record BMAW01104423.1, on the reverse strand, counting down.
CGGTAACGGTAACGGCTAAAATTACGAGGTACCTATTTTAAAAATTAAAAACTTACCCTCTCATCATAATTTATAATTAAAGAGCATAATTAGTTAAAGTTTATCAGAATTGTAAAAAGCTATCATAATTAGGATCAAGGCAACAAACGCCTGGGCGTTCGGCAGAGTGAGGAACTGCCGAAACAAAGTTGGAAAGTAAAGTTACGAAAGCGCGCATTGCTTTTGGATGCTGTAGCCGTAAGCTAAGAAGCATATATAGCAATGGGCGGAGAGTAGATTAAGGGGCATCAGTTCGAAGACGAAAGCGACTTCGAGAAAGCTGTTGTCCGGGGGATTTTGAGAGGTTATAAAAAGAAAAATTAAACTATTGAATTAAAATGAATTAAAAAGAAATGCCGTTCCGAAACCAATTTAAAGGAAAATTTAGCTATTTAAAATTAAGGGAGATTTTAAACGCGAAGAGAATGAGTCGAAAAGTAAGAATTGAGCAATTTGGAACTATGCTCCAATAGCGATGCCTGGTGGAAAAAACTGTTATTACCTTAGAAAGATGATAATTTTAGTTGTTTACAATTGGAGAAGTGTTTAAATTTTCAAGTTTTCGAAAAATTAAAAATTTTGAAAGTGATCGACAGTATTACGCGAGGTCCATTTTGACCATGGGACATTGCCACTTATCGATATGAAGTCCTGAATTTTGAAAATTAAGCAGGATTTCACTAATGAATTGCTTCAATGCGCTCGCAGTCTTTTTAGGACTGGAAAGTGAACATAGGAGTGTCCGAGCGCCGCTCTGGGTCTTTTCTGCGAAGATGCAAGGTATTTGAGGGATCCTATTAAAGAAATTAAAAGATTGTTTTTTGATGAACTCTAGAATTGGTTCAATTTTAAGGTCGTTATGCAGGACTTCGTTCCGAACAAACCAGGGAGCATTTAACATTTTCCTAAGGTGGATGTTTTGAAAGACGTGCAGTCGTTTCAGATGGATGGTTGCCGCAGACGCCCAAATAGGCGACGCATACAACATGATCGGTCTTAAGATCGACTTGTAGAGCAAAATTTTGTGCCTGATCGCCAGCTTGCTCTTACGAGAAATCAAGCGTGTGAGCAATCTGCTCATTCCGATAGCCTTTTGATAGGTTTTTCGGATATGGTGGGAAAATGTTAATTTTGCGTCTAAAACCAACCCTAGGTACTTGTATTCAGTAACCCAGGGGACGGGTTGATCGAAAATGGTGACTGCTGGCAAATTGCCAATGCACCGTTGTTTCGTAAAGAGGAGGCAAGCGCTTTTGGATGCATTAACTTTAATTTTCCAGTTAATGAGCCAGAGCTGTAAACGAGATATGTACCTCTGCAATCTTTCAATAATTTTCCGATTGCAGATGTCTTGGGACATAATGGCAGTGTCATCGGCGTACATCGACAAATGAATGTTGGAAGCCTTCGGGATGTCATTTACGTACAAAGAAAAAATTCTTGGACTTAAAATCGATCCCTGGGGGACTCCACTTAGGATTGGACGGGGGGAGGAGACTGCATTTTCGACTCGAACCCGAAAACTACGAGAGTCAAGGAACGAGTGAATAATTTTGATAAGTTGGTCCGAAATTCCAAGTCGCATCATCTTGGAAATAAGCCCATCGTGCCAAATTTTATCAAAAGCTTTGGCAATATCTATAAAAAGCATACCCGTGGCCTTATTATTGGAAAGGCCGTGCTGAACCGTCTCAGTAACTCTAAGTAACTGTGTTACTGTAGAGCACTTTGGAACAAAACCATGTTGCTCTGGAATAACAATATTCCTGGAATTGCCGAACTGGTCCAGGCGATTCAAAATAACAAATTCGTATGCTTTGCTCAGCGAGCTGAGTAACGATATGGGGCGATAATTTTGAGGTTTAGAATCATCCGAATCAGACTTGAGAATGGGGACCACCACGGCGATCTTCCAAGCCTTAGGGAAGTAGCAGTTTTCCATAAGAAAATTAAAGAGCAGCGTGAATAAGAAAATAAATTTAAGAGGTAGGTTTTTAAGGATACGGTTTGAAATTAAATCCAATCCCGGAGCCTTTTTAATTTTGGTTTTATGAATAAAGTCCAAAATTTCGCTAGCCTGGACTTATTCCAGGTCTAGGCATATGGGGGAGGCCAAAAACCTTTGGACTTCACGTTTAGTGTGATCTGAGAATCTGGGATTCTCGTCTTCATTTGGTTCGAATTGTTTTTGGAGGCTATCAGCTATAACTTCCGCCTTTTCAATAGGAGCTACAGCAACACTGCCAAGGGCACCCTTCAGGGGCGGAATGGTGTGAAAAGGCTTTTTGAGTCGGGAGGTTTCCCTCCAAAGGGTGTTTGAGTCAGGCGATAGGCCTTCAATGTGTTTTTCCCATCTGGATTGAGAAAAGTGTTGAATATCTCGTTTGATCTCATTACTGAGTGCACGGAGTTCAGATTTAAGAGCCGGATTCCTACATCTTTGCCAGACTCTCCGTACATAATTTTTGTGACGAATTTTATTTCTGATCTCAATAGGGAGTCTCAGAGGAGGAGGTTTAAATTTTGGTTTTGAGGCCGTCACAAGTGCCTCAGAAATAATTTCACCAATTTTGTCGATAGATTTTTCAATATCTTCATTGCTGGAGGTTTCAGGAATGGGGAGGGGTTTTGAATTTAAAATAAATTTAAAATTCTCCCAATTGGTAGAGAGTTGCTCTGGTAATTTCAAAAATGCAGAGTTTGTATTAAGAGTCAAAATGACCGGTAAATGATCTGAACTCAGATCATTAATGACTCTTATATCATAATTGAAGGGAATATTTTTGAGGATTGCAAGATCAATAATAGAATCCCTAGCCCCCGGCCGGGACCTAGGGCTTATGTGCGTAGGGGTGTACGGTGCAACAACCCTAGGACCAGGAGTTCTGCTTATAACATTTTCGAGTTTTTGGCCAAAAGTGTTTGATCTTGAATCATGCCAGTCTTTATGACGAGCATTCATGCCTATAGCAATGATTACGTTTTGACCAGAATTGAGAAGTTTAATGAAGTCCTCCTCTGGAAAATGGCATCTATTTAATGGGGTACAGGGAATATAAGCAGAAATTATTCGCAGTGGTGGATAATTATTAATTTTGATTTCGATAGCAGTTGTATCTATATACTGTAACCTCGGCAAGAGGACTCTGCAATGTTCATAATTATTTTTACAGTATAATGTGGTGCCTCCATCGATACGAGGAGTTAAAGTTATTCTATCGTCTTTGTAAAGACGATAGTTGGCGATCTGGGGTTCGTGCCCCGGTTGGAGCTTTGTTTCTTGAACCAAAAACAGATCAAAAATATGCTCTGTGACGAAGTCTCTGACTTCGTCAATCTTGGAACGCAAACCATTTGCGTTCCAGAACCCAAGAGAAATGTCATGCACGTCACGATTGAATATTAATGTTGGGGAATAGGGCGATATGCGCTCCCATGTTTAAGAGCGACATAGGCTTCAAAAATAATACAAGCCTTGTCGTCGGCCGCAGTGACCTGGCGGAGGGCAGGGAGACACTCCCTAAATGCCCGAGCAAATAATTGCTCATCGACATTTGCGTCACTAGCAATAGATATTACGGCACGGAAAATTTCCCCAAAATTTCCAGTGCTGGGAGTAGCCGTAGGATTTGGAATAGGGGCAACATGCTCTGTAACCTGTCCGGTCAGAATTTGAGAATAAGAAATTTGGGGCGTGGCCTGTCGATAACTCTCGATAGGACGCTGGTTCTTGGAAGAATTAACATTTTTTTGTTTTAGGGTTAGAGTTTTTTAAATTTTTATTTTGATTTTTATTTAAATTTTTCGGGTTTGAGTTTTTACCCTTTGGGAATCGGGGGCACTGGCGCCAATTCGCCACGTGATCCCCACCACAGTTTGCACATCGCAGAGGAGTGTCAAAGTCATTTGGGCAATCTCGTGCCCTGTGCGCCACAGCGCATTTGACACACTTGATAGGGAGGTGGCAAACCTCAGAGGAAATTTCAATGCTTATTTGAGTTCCGAACATTTCAGTAAAATTGTAAATTTGTTCGGCCTGTTGGTTGTTAATTAACTGAAAGTAAATCACAGGCATTGGAGCCTTGGTTTGGAATTTTGTAAGGCGTGAAATTTTGTGTACTTGAAAGCCTTCGCTTTCAATTTCTTTTTTAATTTCCTCTAAATCTGTAGTAGATGGAAGGCCTCGCAAAATTAATTTGAGAGGACGGTCTGATTTTAACATATATGATTTAAATTCCACACCTTCGGTGCGGAGAAAGTTTGCCAATTTTCTGTATTCCGTCTCATGGTTGACAGTGAGACGGAGGAAGTGACCGCTGAGTTTGCTGTAAAGCGAAGGCGCTTCCAAACGTGCAAAGGAGAGGAGTTGCCTCCAATCTCCTTTAGGAGTGATGAAAAAAGGGATTTTTGTTTTGTTAGGAGTGGTGGTGGGGTTCACTGGTTCCCCAGCGTCCTTATCCTCATTAATTTCAGTAATCTCATCTCCTTTGGGTTCGTTAATATTACCATTCTTCACGGTAAGATGCTTGGAAGGAGCAGAAAAGCCATCTTCATAGGCAGAACGCTTCTTAGCGTTATATTTCTTTGATGCTCCGCCCTTAATTGGAGATTTAGGCTTGATTGGAGATTTGGGCTTAGCACCGCCCACTTCCGGAGAATTGGCTGGAATATGGCCTCCATTATTTTTCGACGCCATTTTCTTCATTCTTTTTTCTTCTTTCTTCCTTGCAGCTTCTATAATTTTATCCAGAATAGCTGCAGTAGCAGGTAGTTTGAAAAGCGGAACTTGAATTTTACTTTTGATGGTCGTAAGCTGAGCATATACTATGCCCAATTCTGCGTGCGCCTTCGAGAAGTCCGTTGGGTTTTGATACGATGCGGCGCTCAAACGCTTTGCCCATAAAGCGTAAAGGTCTCGTAATTGTATTAGTTTCCTAATACCTTCTGCCTTTTTGACGAAGAAGTTGTTGATTTTGTCAGGTGAGGCTTCTGGGTCGAGGCGAACTGGAGTAACGATGTCTTCATCAGTTGCCGGAACTTCATTCGGGTGATTTTCTTCAGTCGAATTCCCCGGAAGAGGTGTTAATTCCGTGGGAACGGCTTCACTAATTTCCATGGTCGAAGCCATGGCTAAACGCCAAGAGAAAAACTATACTAAATGCGCAATTTCCTTCAACACCAATGGTGAAAAAGGGAAAAAATAATACTTTCAAAATAAGAGCTCAGTAACAGTCGTCTGCTCTAGTCAGAGTCAGGAACCGGAATCCATTCTCCCTTTCGAATTTCAATGTTTTAAATATATAACATTGCCAATTAAAACATAAGCAATGTATACAATTTTCCATGGTATTTTCGGTTATAAAATAAACGCTTTTATATACTTTCAATATTTTCTACAGCTAAAAAATTAATTTAAAATCCACTTATATGAACCAGTTTTTTTTTTTCAAGTAAAGCTGATTTATCATCAAAAATAAATTGTGGGATATTGATGATTCCAATGAAATAAAACAGTTTTATTTTATCATTTTTTTCTAACTAAATTCTCTGTACCTGTACCTCTCTATAGTTTAATTCACTTACAAAGATTTGTCTTTATGCTTAAAAAAGTTTTAAAGTTCAATTGCTGTTTTAATACTGTCTAAACTGTGCAGTTGTTTTGCATTAATTGGAGAAAAATTTCTTCTTGTTCTTCCAGCTTACGAGTTACTTGGTGAATTTCTGTTATTCTTTGAAACAGTTTTATACGATGTCCAAAATTATTAGCTTAAAATATCTTTTGAGAAATTATGTGTAGGTGTACTGTACTACATAACTTCTCAGCGAAGCGCGCGCCTGTGTTTAAAAGAATATTTCAAACTGTACTTCGAAGAAACTCTCCGCAAATAGCTGATGTTATATGCTCTTGATTGGTTGTTTATTACCATCTCAATTAGATGGTTGACTATTGTGTTTTCAAAGGAATGAGTAAAAGGGGGTTGAAATTTTCATCTTTAACGCAACGACCGTAAATTACGAAGTACCTATTTCAAAATCTGAATCCAACTCTCTGATTAAGCTACTGGTGACGGATCTTATAATTTTGAGCCATGATCAAGTGACGAGTACGACATCCAAACTAGCACCTCCTTTTCGGTCTTCATCCTTTCTGTCTTAACAATGGGACCTGCCATCTCACATTGGCTGTGGTCATGCGCAAGAAAAGGGTTGACGCAAACGCTCATTCGGCCTTGGCCCATCTTCCTCTCCCCTCACAACAGAAGCGGAGCGGTGTAATGTGCGACCTGTCATGTCAGTGTTTGTGTCGGTAAATATTGTGTTGCTTTAATTGTGAGTTTAGTTATTATAAATTAAATAACAGAGTTCGAAATAATTGTTCAACTCAGTTTAATCCAGAAGCAATTTCAGTCACAAATGTAAGTTGAAATATTATGGCAATTTCTTTTGCCTTTATTCGTTATACATTTTGAGATTTTACATGAGTTTAAAAAGAATCGAAAGAAGAAACTTTAATTAATGTACAGTCGCGTAAATGACACCATAACTAAAATTCACGCGATTAAAATTTTTTTTGAGTTTGAAGTTACAAACATTTTCAAATTGAAAATGGATAGCAGACATATGTCAAACAACTGAATCATGTCTTGGATTAAGTTTTCTGCTCTTTATTCCCTACGACTTTAAAAATCCTGTGCACTATTGTGTCAAATAAAAATTCTGTTACATTCAGAAGGCATTTTTCATGATTATTTATGAAGAATATGTAACCTATATTTATGAGTTTCCTTTTAGGATAATGGAAATATTGTTAACACATTTGGTCCACTTTTAAATTTCATAGTTTAACATTGTATTGTACATCAAAAGATTTTTCCATTTAATTTCAAATGATTAAGGTTTATTATTTTTCATTGTATATTTTAAATTATAGCTTACAATTATTTGTAGTAAAGTAAATATACTTGTATCATTTGTAGTAAATGTATAATTTAAATTTATTTGCATTTTTACATTACTTTTATGTTCTTTTAGTTGTGTATATTCATGTTATCAAGAAATTTAATTTCTTTCAGATGCCATTCTCTCTGAGCATCATGGATTTAGCAATATTTAGTTTAATGTTATTTTCTACTGTATCTTCCTATAGCATTGGAGTTATTTCTGCAGATTTTCCCATTTTCGGAATTGGGTAGTATGCTGTTTTATATTTAAAAGATATACAACAAACTGAAATGATCTTCTATGAACTTTGTGATGTAAATGTTTTAATCTGTAATGTATTTTATAGGAAAGTTTATTCTCTTAATTATGTTGTAATGTGTTTGTTTTTTTCAATTATGTGAAATGAAACGAGTATCTAAATGATTGTAATACTTTTGATATGATTTTTTTATAAAAATAAAATTGTAATTTTTAAATGTATTGAGGATAAAGGAAAATTTGGCGGTAAATTCTCCATTAAATTTAAAACAAAAATGAAAAATTATGAAATTTGCATTTTCAGATAAATATAATTTTTTTCATAGATGAACTTTAAATAATTTTGTTTCAAATCTCATGCTTAATTATTTCAATTTCATTTTTGATTTGTGAAAGACCAAAGTCCTAAAATTTTTAGGTAAACATGTAATGTAAAATATTTATATTAGAAAAAGAACATGAGTAAAGTACTTTGCAGTGTGTGTTTTGTGAAAAAACATTTTAGCCTTCCATTAATAAATAAATAGAAAAATATACCTAATGAAATCAAAGATTTGGGAACAAGCTTTCCTTAAAATAAAGCTATTTATAATTTCATTGTTCTTTGTATACATGGTTTTTTAAGTTGTATAATTCTTTGTATGCATGATTTTTTTTTTAAAGTTGTATATCTAGTATGATTTTTTTACATATTAGTTGTTCTTGAAAGTATTTTTTTCATAAAATAAAAAATACTTTCATGGACTACTAGTTTGATATTAGTATAAGGTTTAATCAATATATAAGTAATTTATTTTCTTTAGTAATTTGCTCAATAAAAGCATATAAAACAAAAAAATTAGTATGTTAATAATTTACTTCCTTGTATGTCATGATATTTAAAAATTAAATTACTGAAGTTCATAAACTTATTACTTATCAACACATTCAGTTAAAATAGTAAGAAAATAAAAAGCAGATAATAGTGACTTCATGTAATGAGTGATTAAGTATTGTTTCTTCATAAATAAAATTTGTAAAGAGATTTCAAATCTTGCAAGATTTTACATGTTTGTTCTTGATGTTTATATGTATGTAAACAGTTTTTTAAAATACTTTTGAGAAAAAAAATTATTTGAATTGCTTTTAAAACCAACTGTACATATTCAGTATTCTGAACTTTTTTTTGTAGTTGTTGTAAAAACTTCATTAGATCATTACAATATATACTTCATTTATACCTTTGATTTTTTTTACTCTATTTTCGAATTTAAAGCATGTTCATACTATTGATTATAATTTATTTGGAATATTGGAGATATTTTAACATTGTTAATTATCTATTTTAAGGAGTTTTTCTTTTTTTTAAATTTTTTTATTTCTTCAATAGAGAAATTAATTTTCTTAGCAAGTACTCTTAATTTTTCAGGAAAATATCAAGCTTGTATTTATGGAATTTAATTTTGTAAAAGAAAAATTTTTTGTTTTAGTGAAGGTGATTCATTTATAAAAAGAGCTGTTCCTGTGGTTGGTGACATGTCTGAAATGCCAAAAAATATGAAAGATGCAATTCATGGCGTGAAAATGGGTGTTGCTTCTGACATATGTGACAATGCCAAGGTTTGTTTATTAGGTGATCTTTTTTTTTTTTTAAATAACAGATAGCTCTTCTAATTTTTTTAAATTCTGTAGCATCTTTTAATACTGTTATCCATTACCATTAAATGTGGAAAGTTAAATAAGCCTTTATAAATATTTAATTAGTAATTACTTAAAAGCGAGATGAGATACTATTTGAACTTTTTCTTGTTATTTTGGTTCTATTCCTTGTAAGAACTGTTATAGAAAGATAACATTTGGTACAATACAGCTTGCATGCAATTGATACAATTCTTCCTTTCTATCCTCAAGGCAAGTCCTTTAAATTTTGTTAAGGTTACTTGTAATCTGTGTATATAAAATATAGTTAATTCTGTTATAGAATTTGTGATTTTTCGTTGTTATGTGTATTTTGTTCTTTGAAGTTTGTAATATATATAGTTCAGTAAAAAAAAATGTGATTCAAGATGGAAATACTTGTGTATGTGTTTCAGAACTTATACTTGCTTATGAGTACCTCAGTGGAAATTTTACTTTGGAATACTTTTGTTTTAAGATATTAATATTTATTTTATTACATGCTAATTACAGAATAACCTTGCTATTGATTGGGATGGATCACCTTTGAATTACACTTGCTATCATCCCAAGAATCGCCTTCCAGTAATTAAGGTAAAGTATGCATTAATTAGAAAAAAATAGCACTTCTCTGTTATATCAATGCCTGATGATGAATTGCCATGTGACTAAGAAATATTGCCAAGTAAGTTGTATTAAAAGATAGACTTCACAAGTTGGCGTCAATTTGGCCTAATCGTATTTTGATGGGCTGCTGAAAAAATATATGCTTTTACTTTATTATGGATTTTTTTACCCCTTCTGTTGAAAGCATTCAGTTCAAAGAAAATAAGTAAAATTTTTGGTACTTTTCCATTAAAGAGATCTGTAAAAATATCACCAAAAAATATTGCCGACACAGTACAGCTGTGGTTACCCATGATTTCACTCCTGTTTGGCGAAAAAAAATTCACCGTCACCCTTAACGGAAAAGTACCAAAATTTCTTTTAATTAAAAGTATTAAGATTACAAGCAATATATAAACACAATTTAAAATAAATGGAATTAGTTAAACTCACTAAGAATGAGAAATAATTATACTTGATTAGTTTTGTTAAAATTAAGTTCATTCGTTGCGATTCAAATGTAAAATAAATTTTCTCTCATTTCTGTAAATTCAGTTAGAAAATTATAAGTAAATAAATCCAGTAATATTATTATAATTTCTACTTTCTTAATTTGTCATTCAACTTACTTTATAAATGAACCCAATAAGTTTCGAAAGTGCTTTTTATATATCCTATTTCGTATACAAGTATGTTCAGTATAATGGAACATTTACATATAATTCAATCATATGTTTAAAGGGGGACATTTTTCATATTGTGATTTATCATAAGAAAATTAAATGTGATAAATTTTTTATATACAAGGATACAAAAATGTCAAAATTGATCTCAAATTTTACATGCACAGCATTCTTGATTTTTTTTTTTTTATTAATTACCTATGAAAATTTGCATGCATGAATAAATTTATATCCCTCTTTCTTAAAATCTTTAAAAATTTATGTTAATTTTTATAACATTTATCTATATATTTTTAATTATTAACTATGTAAAAAAAAGAAAAACTAATTGGATTTGTTTTCCAAACACTGTTTTAAAAGTTTTATGGGTATTATCTATTTGATTTGAACATTATTTAATTTTCTCTAGGGTATGAAACCAATTGAAGATTGCAATATACCAGAAAAGTACTATGTAAGAAACTTGTTTCTGAAATCTTGTAATATATGTTATTTTTAAAAAATTAATTTAAATTATGAATTATATTTGCTCTTCTTGCTGCTTGAAATGTGTTACCTGTAAAATTTTCTTAAAGGAAAAAAAAATTGGGATTGCTTTTAAAAAATAAATTTTTTTTTAGTGAGCTAAATGATTAAAAACTTATCAGATTTAAAATTTGCATTGAAGACATTTTTATATTGGTATCAAGATTTTTATTTTTAGTATCATTCTTGATCATTCTAATATAAGCTAATTTTCATGTGTAATAAATTTTTCCTTATCTTATTATAGCTTGAATTAAATAATTTTGGAGATGAAAATAATTTTGATATTTGATACGAATCTTATGTATAATTGATTAGAAGTATATCAATGTAGGTTTTTTTTTCTAATGCTCTAATTTAAATTAAATTTTTGATTTTAAAAATGAATATGCAGTTGATTTGAAATATAAAATTGTTAGGAGACTGATTGTTTTTCTTTTATGACTAATTTGCCTTTTTTTTAGAAGTTTAAATAATAATTTACAAAGTGTAATTAATTATATTTAACAATTAGACTTCTTATACGTTTGTTTGGTACACCATTGAAGTCTTTTATGTCTTTTTTAGATTGAAGGATTTTTTTCTTTTTTAAAAAATGTAGCTTATTAATATTTATCTAAATTTTATAGAAAAATTTAGGCCGCCCCTAAAAAATCCGCCAAAAAATAAATGGACTTTTAAAAAAGGTTAAGGTAGATAAGTTTCTTTACCAATATTACTCATTTCTCTCTCTCTCTCTCTCTCCCCTCCCCAATTTCACTCATAGCATTTAACTATGTTTTGAATTTGTCACAGTTTCAAGATTATTAAAAAAAATTTTTGTCTAAGCTTTTATGTGTACATTCTTATATATATATATATATATATACACACACACATACTTGTGCGTATATATATATATATATACACACATACTTGTGCAAATTAATTGGGACAAAATAAAAAAAAATGCTTTTTGAAGAAAACTATGCTTTTATTCATTCTATACATTTACAATACATTTTCTAGTATAACATATGAACTCTTGCAGATGTTTTGACGTAGATTCCACTAGATTAGTACACATGTTTTTGAGTCCAATCATGAAATTATTCTTGAATTGCATTATTTGTCAAGTGTTTTTTCTGTTGTACAATCCATTTTACCTAAACACCTCTTCACAATATCTCCCACAAGTCCTCAATGGGATTTCCAGGTGAATTTCCAGGCCAATCAAGTCACATCTAGATCACAGTTTAATCTTGTTTGGCACTGCATAGCCATATCTGGCTCTTGCACCAATAAACTTTACATTCACTCACTCACTCACCCAGGCCAATCAAGCACTTTAATTTGATATCCAGCAGTCTTTACCAGTTTTGAATTGTTACAAGAAGCCAGGCCATGTTGAAATGCTCTGTTAAAAGTTTTCATGAATGAAATAATCTTATGCTGTAATATTTCGATGTATTTAGTCAAATTCATCAGGCCTTGAACAGAACTAAGCTTCCAGTGCCATTTGTTGTGAAAAATCCCCAAAACATCTGCTTTAGTGGGTGTTTTACAGTCTGTTGGATATGGTCCTGTCTCAAAAGTTCACAATCACTTCCTCTCACAACATTGGAAATGTAGCCTCACAAAATAAATAAGTTTTATCACTGAAAACTACTTTCTTTCAGTCATCAGCAGCCCATGATTTGTACTTTTTTGCCAATAATAAAAGTTTTTCTTCCTAACAGGAGTTAAAAATTGTCTCTCAATTGGTCTCCTTGCCTTATGGCCAGTATGCAGATGCCTAAAAGGTACAATTGAGCTACTCGCATCAAATCCAGATGCCAATAAATCCTTTGGAGATCTGAAATTATTTTCCTTGGAGTAATTTTGCTATTTCTTATAAAAATTTTATCATGTTTTGCTGTAGTTTTCCACTTGCACCTGCATCTTACTTTCCTTTTTGGATAGACTGATTCATCACATTCTTTGAAATAAATTAGGATTCTTGAAACACTTGATCTGCCTATGCCAACTGCAGAAGATATTTCTCTAACTATCATAGAAATGGGATCTTTAAAAGCTATCATTTTAGCATGCTTCCTTAAAATCATATCCATTTTTAAACATTTGAAAGAAAGAAAGAGAAAGCAGTATTAATTAGCTGCCTCACTGAAAGGCTCAAAACTAAAAAATAAGTTAATACTTCACTAAAACTAAGGTTGATCAGTCACATCTATACTTTAAGCAGATAAATGCGGTTTGAGGAGGTTCACATTCGGTCTAAGCAGATAAAATCCGTTAGAAGTGGTTTCAGACATACTTATCAAAATAGTAGCTTGTTCCAATTAATTAGCTCCTTATATTATACACACGCATGCACATTGATAATGAAATTTTATGTGTGGGGGTGACGAGGAAAAGAGAACATTTTTTGTTTTTGTTGGGTAGTGTAGTCGAAAGTTTTGTTATAGAATGATGCTTTGTAATTAAGTTTTGTAATAGAATGTAAATTCTGATAAGTGTTATATGTATGTGTGGGTGTGATTTTATTAAACTGAAAAAGACATTCATCTTGTCATTTTGAAGTCTTGGATTTGTTTCATCGATAATATTGAAATAGTGAAATACACACACACATATATATCATATTCAACTCAACTGCTGAGGGTGGGTCAAGACTTTCTTTTGAAGATTCCTCCAAGATTATCTGCCTTTTGCCTTAATCCCACTAGTTCATCTCACCAATCACCTTAAAATTGGATTCTACAGAATCAAGCTCCTTAGTTTTGGTCTTTTCTGACTAGTAAAGAGCTTTGCAATAAAAATCTATCTTACTGGATTTTTCTCATCCATTCTAATAATATGAAAGCCCAATTCATTCATTTTACTTCAATACAATTTCATGTTGGCAGGCTCATTAAAAATTCTATAAATTTAAGAATTAAAACATCTTCACCAGTCCATTTTCTTGGATTCCACGAAGAATATATCTTAGACCCTTTTTTTCAAAAACTTATATATATGTATATATTATTTACTCTATGTAAAATTATTTTCAATCCCTTCTTTTTAAATGTTTCCCTATATATTTTTGTCTCAATGTTTTCCTTCATTTATTTAAAGCTTTCCATTTTTATGTCTATCAATTATTGAATCTAGCTCTCTATATTTCAGGTCTATTTTTTAATAAATTTCATTTGATATGCACAAACAAGGTTTGTTATTGTTTATAAAGTTTAACAAAAATGTATGGAAATAGAGAAGGATGGTATATTGATTCATAGGAAGGCATTACTTTTATACATTACAAAATAAAACTGACAGTTTTTCTATTTTCTTAACAATAATAAAAACAAATATTTAACTATTTGCTAAAACTTTTTTACAAACAAAAAACAACCCAGCAGAGATCTAGAGATAAGTATTCAGATTGAAACTATTAAAATGAGACTACTTTACATAAACTGCTGGGATGGGTATTATTTTTTTTTAAAATTTTTTTTAAGTGAAAGTTATTTTTAAAAATGATTTTTTCCCCAGTTTAGTGATAATTATTTGTTTTCTTTCACAGTCAAAACATGTTTGTATGAATGAAAAGATAGAATATGATGTAACAATTCCAACTTAGTAAGTCTTTCAAGCATTAAATTTATTTTATTTTCTGTATCAGAATTTCTTTTTTATATCTGTACCTCTATTTAAGAGTAAGTTTCTTTAAGGAAATTTTCTATTAAAACTATTTAAAGAATTTTTGAGTCTAATTCATAAGCTGTTCCTGCTCTGTATTCTAATTGCACTTAAAATTAATTTTAAGTGCAATTGAGATACTTTATTTCAATAATTTTAGGTTGAGATTGCTCAATTCTTACTATTATTTTATTAATCTGGTTATATATAATACTTTTTTTTTTTTTTTTTGTAAGGAAAAATTTATATATTCTGTTTTACAAATCGTAGAATTGGAAGAATCTAACTTAATAAATTCTGTTTATGTATTTAATTTCTTTGTGTTATTGGTTTCAACATTTATTTGATAATATGTCATTGATAAATATTTCATATCACATTTTGTTTCAGATAACTTAATTTTGTGATTATTTTTTGGTTTGATTAATTTTACTCTTCATAGTTAAGGATACAATATTTTAATTGGTGATACAATATTTTAGATTATTAGTTAAGCATAAATTGTTATTTTGTATATTGAAATTGAAGATATTTACTATGTTAATCTTTTTTTGTGGTTGAATTTCTGAATTTGCTGATCTTTGGTTTTGTTACCATCTTTTTATAATTTAATTCATTGAAGTATGATGTTTGATCAGTAATTACTGGTATAAACACACATTATTTCAATCCAAAATATGGAACAGTAATAATTGTATTGAGTTTTTAGGGTTTTAAATTTTAGATTGCTTATATAACCCTAGAACATCAGTTTGTTTATATATACTACTATCACTAGAGACACATAAAATTTACATGCTCATGTAAAATTCGTTTTATTTGCTTATGTTACATTAATGTTGGTTTTTAATATAATGAAAGTCATTTGATTTTAAATTTAACATAATCTATACAATTGAAAAATAAATTTACATAATAATTAGTTACCAATACAATTATATGTTTATACAGAGGGACATGACTTCTGGTGCTCTCCACGTGTAGCTTTTCCACATTTACAATGGATGCTGCTCTATGCCTTCCACCAGAAAAAAGTTACATCAAACATAATTTTTGCTGACATATGATTTTCTTGTAAAGCTGAAGTTAGTATTAATATCCCAAACAAGGCATTCAGTTCATTGTAATTTAAAATATGTTGGGAACTGTCCATAATATTTTCATAATCTATCTTCTTTCTGTTTATTTCTGCTTTTGTGAGAGTATTTCTTTCTTTACTACATCAGAAATAAACAAATTAAAACAATCGATTAGTCCTTGGCAAATTGAGCCTCAGCAAACTTGGTCTTATTTGAACAATATTTTTTGCACTAGTTTTTCTCTTTAGTGTTAACATTAATTTTCATATATCACTCATAACAATTTATTCCTTTTGTTAAGTCGGCATCCAAAAATATAATATGACCTTGTCCATTTGTATCTTGAATTCATTTGTAGTCTTTCTATTTTTCTTTTGAACATGTAATTCAATTTTCTTTTTTTAATTTTATCCATATCACTATACTCAAGTTCTTGTATCAGGGAATGAATCACTAAATCAGAATTAATCTCTATTTTATCATCTGGAATATAATCTGGATCAGCATTAATATGATTACTATCTTCATCAAATTTAGCATTATTGCCACTTTCACTATCTTCAGACTCAAAAATCAACTTTTGAATTTCTTATCCATTAAGTACTTGTGTCATTTAGCCATTTCTTCAACACAGTATGAAATAAGAATCGAAACATTTTTATACGCCATTCTCAAATTTAAAAATAAAGACTCTTAGCACTAGGACCATGCTAAAATTACAGGTTTAAAAAGTCATGTATTACTAGTGACACGTAAAAGTCACTTGGTGAGTTTTAGTTCATGAAGCGAGACAAATGAACTGTAGACAAAAATATCAAACCGCTTGGCATGCAGTCTAGTAAGTGACGCCTCGAAGTACTCAAAATCAAACAAGTGTATCAGTGGAAGGAAAAGGCCAGAAAAGAACCAATAAAGGAAGACAGCATGTAAAATTTATGTACAGTAGTGTTCTAGGGTTAACTATTTAAGTAAATTTTTATCTGATTTGCATAAATATCAATTTGATTATTCATGATTTCCTTTAATAATTAGTTTAATTAATTAGCTCTTAATTGTTTTAGTTTTGGATATTCTTAGAGTGTTATATGTTTGTGAATTTTACTATTTATGTTTTATGTGTGTGTATATATATAGGGTGATTAATTTAAAATAGTACCTGTTTGTTTTTGGTATTATCTTCATCTGTAATATATGTAGCAAGACTTTCAACATCATTACTTATTTAATATGTCTATATTTAATTGGTGGCATCATTTTTTTTTTCACTTTCTAAATGCAAAAGCTCATTTTTTAAACATAAATTCACAGGAACATCATTAGAAATTTTTAATCCAATTCTGCGCAAAAGATTAGAGCAAATCGTTGGTCTTCTTTCAACATTTTTATTTTTGAAAGCTCATTTCATAAGATTATGAATGACAATAATAAAAATCATTTGCATGAACTAATTTGATTTTAATGAATTCCGAAGTGTATCTGGACATAATTCAAACTTTTATTGCTGCACTTGAGATACAGGACAGTTACTGCTGGTTTCAGCAAAACAGAGCCACTGCACAAATGTCAAACCTAACAATCAAAATGCTTAAGAAATTCTTTGATGACCATTTAATTTCAATAGGCCTGAGAACACCAAGGTCATCAGTCCTTGCACCGTTAGATTTTTTGTGGGGTTATCTCAAAGATAGGATTTTCCAGAGAAGTCCTACAAACATCAATGAATTAAAACAAATCATAACAGAAGAAATCTCATCAATAATACCAACAATGTTGTGAAGTGTGTCAAAAAAATTGGTACGTGTTCATGCTTGCATTCCTTATGGTGGCGAACATTTTCAACATTTGTTGTAAGGAATGATTATGTTAAAAAATTTGAACTAAGTTATATTTTTCAAAAATAAAATTATCACAGGATTAAGTAACATTGTGCGTCTCCGTTTCTGTTTTACCGCACAAATAAAGTTGTAACAGTCCAACTGATGGAAATTGTCTCCCACTCTTAAACAAGGTTTAAACAATTGTACTTCAGTGTTAGAATAGTTGCCACATCCCTCAGATTTAAGGATAATAAGAAAATCCAACAGGTACTCATTTAAATTGATTACCCTCTCTCTCTCTATATATATATACACTGCTGGCCACATGAAATGCAACATCCAGAAGGACTAGAGATATCACAACAAAATTTATTTGGCAGATAACATGTTGTACAAAGATCAAACGATTAAAATTACAGCCTCTTGTGTGAAGTGTGGATGTTGACAAAATCAGTAGTTAGAGTAGCCGCCATTGTTGGTTATAACCGCTGCCACGCTCCTCGGCATGCAATCAAAGAGGCTTTGGATGTACCCTTGGGGTACAGCAGTCCATGCGGCTTCCACATATTGCTAAAGTTGATTTGGTGTAGCAGCGGGGGGTGTATCCCGGGCCAGTTGTTGTGCAAGCATGAACTACACGTTTTCGATTGGTGATAGATCGGGAAAACAAGAAGGCCAAGGAAGCAATTCAATCTGATGGGTAAAGAAAAACCCTTGAACATTGCGTACCACGTGCGATCGCTCATTATCCAGTTGGAATTTGACTGATGGCAAGCGCTGAAGGTATGGGAGGACCACGGACTCCAACACCTCAGAGATGTAGCGCTGGCTGATCAGTGTACTAGAGGGTTACGGGAGTGAAATCCAATACCACCCCAAACCATGATACTGGGTGCAGGACCAGTGTGCGATGCATAACGCAACAGTTCAGCAGCCTCTCCCCACGGTGTCTCCAAACTCGAATCCGACCATCGTGATGTTGCAGGCAGAAGCGGGATTCATAAGTAAACACAATGTTGTTCCATTCCGTTGTCCATGTCCGCCGTTCATCGCGGTGGCGCAAACGCCTGTGGTTTTGAGTCAAGGGTAAACAAAGCAATGGACGCCTTGAAGACATTCCACTCTGCTGCAAACGACGTTGAATTGAACGAGAGGACACCGAATGATGCTTAGCAGACTGAATCTGCGCACAATCTGCCAGTCATCACGGGCAGTGGTGCAACGAGGTAGGTGCGATCGGGCCCTCCTGCATTCAGCGATCACAGATCCGCATCACAGTTGCTTGGTTTCGTCCAACACGTTGACCGATTTCTCTGAAGGATAATCCGCAATCCCTATAGGCTACTATTCTTCTTCGGTCGAATTCAGAAAATTGGTCAAAAGACGCTCTATGTCTTTCATGAGGCATAGGTAAACAGCTTACATAAAAAAAAATGCACGAAAAAACAATTGCCGTACTTCAAATCTCCAATCTGTTCACCCCTTATATAGCGCTTGTGAGTGGCGCTACGGTCGCCCGTGATGTGCGTCTGCGCTGCAATGCTAATGATTTGCATAGCTCATCGTCGCAAACGCATGATGTAAATTTCACAAGGTTTGCATGATTCCTTCAGGGTGTTGCATTTTGTGTGGCCAGCAGTGTATTATACATATAAAAACCCATACAAATACATATATAGTGCTCAAGTTTACTTTTAGGATATCTGTCTATTTTTATTATATTATATATTTTGAGTTTTGTGTGTGCTATTTTGATTACTTTGTATGATTATTTTAAATAATTACATTAGATTCTAGTTGGGTGTTTTTGGTATTTTAGTCAAAGATTAAGTGTTGAGAATTTAATAAAAAATCTAAGATTTGTTTAGATGGCAAAAATAATTGCACTTATGAGTTAGATCATAGGATTGGTAATGTTGATATAGAAAATGTGTTGTGTATATGTAAAAAGAATTTTGTTTTTTAGTGTATATTATAATCCTTGATGCAAAACTTGTAAAATCAAGTTAAGAATTCTAAATTTATTTTTTGTACAACTTTTAATTAATTGCATTTACCTTCTAAATTGCAAAATTTGATGGACAAACTTCAAATTAGATTAATATTAGAATCAAATAATATAGATTTGACACGAAGAACTTGAAATTGAATGATGTTAAAATTGAATTGGGACACTTTCATTTACATATTTTGGACAATGTTGAAATGAGTTTAATCAAAATAGTTCCTTAAATTAAAAATAGGTTGTGGTGAGAAAATAATTTTATTAGCATATGTTTTAACCATGTGTTAAATATTATTGTATTCTAATTAAAATAGAGTACTAAATATTAAACAAAATGATTATAAAGGATCTTATAAGAACTATAAAAAAATTTTTTAGGCATATAATAACCTTAAATTTTAAGAACAAAAGGGAATGTTGAGTCAGATTGAATGTATTCAATAATTAGTTTTAATAATTTATTTTATTTTTTGACATTTTTTTTAATTTTATTTTTGACATTTATTTGACGTCATCATTTTTCCAGTCTGGTTGTTAGCTCCGGAGAGAAAGCAATGACCCCCTTCACCTGGATGAGAAACTCGGCATAAAATTTAATTATTTAAATAATTATTTTTAATCAATTATATAATTTAATTTTTATTAATTATAATTAAATTATCATATTGTCATTCAAAACAATCATGTATAGAAAGCTCAATGGAGCGCTTTAAAATACAAGAAAAAAGCTTTTAAAATTTTTACCCAGACAATGTTACAATATGAGTGGAAGAAAACCCATTAATAAAATAAAAAAAATGGGTAATTCTTTTTAATTATGATGAAACCTTAAATTTTAAAAAATGATATTTGCATGTGTTATATTTATAAAGATTATATCATTGAGGAATATCACCATATGATTACAGGTAATTTGGATAGTGTTGAGGATAAAAAAAATTTAGAGACACTATGAATCATGGGACTAATTTCGGATTTGACTTTTCAAAAAATAGTTTTTAAGATACATATTGGCTTAGATATTGAAAATTTTATAACTCATTTAGTAATTAATTATGGTCCTCAATTAGAAGTTTTTAAACATTTAAAAAATATATTAATTATGATATTAAACTGGTCTTTAGAAAAATATCTATTAATGAGGATATTTATTTGAAAGATTTAAAAACTCTTATAATTTGCAGGATAGACTTATTATTTATGTAGGCGAAATATGTGATAATTTTGTATGCAAAAAATTCTACTTTAATTTAATCAATATATATCTTCTGAATGCTAACTCCTTTATACTAAGGCACAATAATCAGAAAGAAATTTGTAGTAGAATTATTGCATTTTTTTAAAAAAAATTGGTGTTAAATTAACTCATATTTTTTTAACACCAAAATTTCATAAAATTCCTTTTAAATTTAAAACTGTTAGTATTGTTTCTAATATATATATATATTTTTCTTGAAACAATTACACAAAATATTATTGATAAGTTAAAGAGCATGCCATTATTAAAAACAGGTTAATATCATCAAATATATAAATAAACAGATTTATATTTATAGCTATAATTTGAAGATCTTTTTAATTCTGTTGATATAGAAGATCTTAACAAAGTATAAAACAGATTTATAAGAAATTTAATGTTAATATGGTTATTATATATGAAAAATTTAATTACTGATTTATATTAGTCTTATTAGAAATTATATATTTCTAAGATTATTAACAGAAAGAAAAGAAAATTATATATTTCTAAATTATAACATTTATAAACAGATTAAAGGGGTGCACCACAAGGGGGATCTACAAGTAATTGTTTAGCTAATATTTATCTACATTTTTATGAAGATAATTTTTTTGATAAAATAGCAGTAGAATGTTTAAATATACTGATGATGTTTTTTTCTTTCACGTTTATAATAATGAAGTTAAGTCTTTCTTATCTAGATTATTTAAATTCACTTCAAACTTGTATTAATATCAATGAAGCAGAAATAATTAGGCATTCCGTTAAAATAAGAAGATAAGGAAATTTCGAATAATATATCTGTTTAAGGGGACCTTATCTCCTTTAGGATTCACAAAGTTCCTTTATTTCAGAGTTCTTTTAGTCAAATATTTTTATCAATTTAATTTGTAGCTAAATATTGGGTAATAACGTGTCTAAAACACAGAATATTTACATTAACCTGGATAAGTTTAAAGATATTTATTTTGACGTAAAATTTCTTTTCAAATTTATTAAGAATAATTAAAGATTTAATAATTAAAATTTTTAGTTACTTATTTTCTTTTTAAAATTTTAGTTTTCTTTTTTTATGCTTTCCTTCCCCCCATGCCCATTTTGCTTGTTTTTATTTTAGTTGTAAAGCCCTTAAAATTATTCTGCATTAGTACTCTTTTTCTCTGATAAAGAGCATTGCCATATTTTTGATTTTAGCTTGATCAGCAAAATCATTTCACAAGCGTTAGTGTTGTTGCTATGCACAGTGTCTTATGTAAATTTTTATAATCTCTTTTATTTTGGATTGTATTTTTTCTGTTTTCATTTGGTATTTCTCTTCATCAATAAATTTCTTCTTTCACAATGGGGTATTTTTTGCCAAATTGAAATTCATAAATGTTATATTTCATATTCTTTATGATTTTCTTTCCTTTGATTTCAATGTCTAGTTTTTAATTATTTGTGATCTAAGTATTATCTAGCATTTTGTTTAGCATTCTTTTAGGTATTTGATCTCTTCAATTGTTTTGTAGTATAATTTTTTTCTGTTTTCTTTAGGTTTTTATATTTTTTAAAAAAATTATTTTTCTTTTCTTTATATGATCTAAAAAAAATTATCTGTACATTTTTTGTAACCTTAAAATTTTTCGTATGTTTTAATTCTTGCTTTTATAATAGTTATAGTTAGTTCAATTATTTTGTTATATTATTAATTATATTAATATATATACTTGCAACTGATAAATGGAATCAGCTGAATTTGTTTTTTACTAAATTCAGAAACATTAATAAATTAATGTGAATAATTTTTCCTTTATAGTGGTAATCATAGACCATTATGGCCAGTGTATGGAGAGTATATATTTGTGCCTCCTCAACGTTGGCTGCATAATTTGGAGGTAATTTCTATTTGTTTCTGATTATTTGAATTCAAAAAGATAAAAATCTCCAAAGTAAATTTGTATCTGTTTATTAAGATACAAATTACTAAGCTGTAATTAATAAAAAAGAACAAATTACTGAAATTTACTTTATTTATTATCATATTCTTTCAGTTTTGTTATTCTGTATCGAAACTTTTCCAAGTTTAAAAATGAAATATATTTTATTCCAATTATTTCAAATAAAATATTCTCTTTTTCTACCTTTTTTTGTCTTTCTCTTTTGAAACAATTACTGTTAGTCATCAACCAATATACATTATGGTATTCACTTTATTGTTATAAAATAATAAAAAATGTTTAAAAAAAAGATATTGGGGAGATTTTCATGTTTTAATAAATAAAATAACTGCATATAAATTATACAAAATAAATGAAAATCTTTTATGGCTGGATTGATATTTAACTCATTGATTGATACTAAATGTGATTAATTAATAACTGTTAATCTAGAAGTAAAAGAAACTAATTATTCTGCTGTAAAATAAAAAAAAAAGTTACGGAAAGAAATAAAGGAGAAATATATTAGATTTTTCTTCAACTTTTACTCATTGGAGGAATATCAATTTAATTATAGTATTTCTTATAACTAGTATTGTGTTGTATATTTTTATGTGATTTGCTTTAAATTATATCTCTAAATATTATTTATCTACATTTTGCAGCACGGTGCTGTTGTTATGTTGTACCATCCTTGTGCTGAGCCGCACGAAGTTGAAAAGTTAAGAAAGTTGGTTAAAGGCTGTTTACGAAGGCATGTGATAACACCTTATATGTATTTGCCTGCTGATAAGGTAAAAACCTATAGTTGTTTGTTGTATGTGTTTTTAGTACTAGTATGCTATTCTAACTATTCTGATGAAGTTTAGTGACTTTTTCAGAAGGAGGATGATTCACAAAGCAAAAAGTATTACATGCAAACAAGATTATACAGCCGTATTTTAAATTTTAATCACTTTCTGGTTTACATTTTAATAATTTTAAGTTTTTTAAATAGGGCTCTGTGATTCTTCTTTGCATGAAAATTTCAACACTTTAGACTTAAAAATAAATTTTTTGGTGACAGCTTAAAAACAAATGTTTGGTGTATTGTTGCGATAATCACAACTATTATACTTTCAAATAAATTTTTTTAAAAATATTAATAAATTAGAACATCAAAGAGACTAACTAAATTAACATTTAATTTGCATTATTTATTGCTTTAATATAATTTCTTATCTGTATAATTTATGATTATACTGAATTATGTGATGAGTTTATTCAATGCTAAAAACTTTTTTTTCCAAGCCTTTGGCATTAGTGACATGGGGATGCAAACTTCAAATGAATCATGTTGATAAAGATGTTGTTATAAATTTCATAAAGGTAAGATTGGAATGTTCCTTTTGATGTGATCTATAAAATTACTAAATTTTTAATTTATTAAAGCAGATACGTAAAAAATAAATTCTGTGTTTTTGGAAATCTCTAGTTCTTGCTCAACTTTAGAATTTTATATTCATTTTACCCTAAACTTGATTACAATTTTATAAATTGTAAAAATTCAGCTTTATGTTGAATGCA
Source organism: Nephila pilipes (assembly GCA_019974015.1). Taxonomy (NCBI): domain Eukaryota; kingdom Metazoa; phylum Arthropoda; class Arachnida; order Araneae; family Nephilidae; genus Nephila; species Nephila pilipes. Next base: position 1,066,975 of record BMAW01104423.1, on the reverse strand, counting down.
AATATTCACTTAAGATATGTTTTTATTTTATTTGAAACACTGTAGGAAATAGTTATTTGAAAAAATTTCATGTGAGAAATGCTAGTATTTTTTTTTAAACTGAATGATAAATAGAAATCTTTTATTTAATCCGATGATTAAAACCACACCCGCAAAAATTCTCAGAACTCTAGTTGTCAGTCTGAGAAGTTGTCTCCCTTCTCAGTATTTGTTATAAAAAATATATTATTAAACCATATTAATGTAATTGTATAGTACTACAGAACATAATTTTACTTGATATTTTCTGTACTTCCCATGTTAAGTTTCATTGATTATTATAAATATATTTCTTGACTATATTTCTTGATTAACTATATTTCTTGATTTTGTTAATTCAATGATTTTAATTTATTGAAAAGAGTGGTCAGGCTTTTCTATAGTAGTAAAATGAAATTTTTCATCTTGAAACTGGATACTTCCTTGACTCAGTCTATTATATCTAATATTCTATATTTCATAAAAACTGGAAATTTCATAACTCATATCAATTTCAAAATACAATTTGTCTTGTTTGTTTTCAGTGTCATGTATGTACATTATATATATACATATATATGTAGAATGGGGATGATGAGATTGTACATCCCGAATCTACACTGATTTGCTCTTACGCAAAGGGCTGGTTTGTCTAAGAGAGCAATTCCGTTACCGGATTCTATGATGATTTCGTAGGAATTCAATGACTATGCTTCAAGTAGTTTTACTTAAGTTTATTACAAGAGATGACGAAGGGAAAATATGTACAAAATACTATATTCAAATTGACAAGTTCATTGGGGGGAAAAAGATGGCAGCCTCATTTAACCACTTCCCAGTTTTGCCCGAACACCGCTTGGGTACTTGAAAGGGGGCCTTGCCTGTTTTGCCTGAGCGTCGCTCGTGCGACTGATTGTTTTACTCTATTGCAATGATTTGCCCGAATTTTTCTTTCTTTAGTTTACAATGTTTCTAACAGATGGCTCTGGTAGTCCAGTAGAGGTATGATTGCAAAAGGTTTTGGCGCTTTTCTTTTACGCGGGAAAAGGCGTGAATATTGTTTTCACTAGCTTAGTAGATCGCACGCTGCAAATTGAATTTCTTGTAAATTTGAAGCTGTACAAAAAAAGAATGAGTGATAATGAGCGGCTCATCACAGAAGACAACTCTGATATTGAATCTGAAATTTCTATAAATGATTCTGGGAGTGATAAATGTTCGTTTTCGGACTTCTCTAGTGATGAGGAAACAGAAAGTTTGGATGACCTAACTCAAGTTCGGAACTTTTGTGAACTTGATATTAGTAATCCTCCTTCACCTCCACCATGATTTCCTTTCACTGCAAATCCAGCTGTTCATTTGAATATTCATCTAAGTAATGGAACTCTACAATTTCTTAATATTTTCTTTGATGATGATCTCCTTGAAATTATAGTTTCTGAAACAAATAATATGCAGATTGGATTATTCGAAATAGTAATATACGAGGGAAAAGCAGAGCAAAAAAGTGGGAACCAACGTCGAAAAACGAAACTCAGGTTTTCCTCGCTTTGAATATTTTACAAGGAATTATAAAAAAGCCTGATGTTGAGCAATACTGGAGTAAAAGACATTCAACATCAACTCCATTTTTTTCAAAAGTTATGTCTTATCGACGCTTTCATCTTATTCACCGATATTTACATTTTTTTGATGATGCCAAATATGACGCTAAAACACATGAGTGTCCAAAATTACAGAAACTGTGGCCTGTTTTCAAGCATTTGAATACTCGATACCGAGAAACTATAACACCCGAAAGAGATGTTACAATTGATGAGAGCTTGATGTTGTACTAGGGAAGATTACACTGGAAACAATTTATACCTCTAAAAAGATCACGGTTCGGTATAAAAAGTTTCATTTTATGTGAATCAAAGTCAGGTTATGTGTATCAACTTATCATCAAAAAATGTATTTTTCCCAGTGTATATAATAAGTTCCAGCATTTGTGCAAGTCTTCTCAAGTAGTGATGACTCTTATGCAACCACTATTGAAAAGAGGATATTGCCTAACTACGGACAATTATTATACATCACCAGAATTAGCAGATATCCTTCTCAGCAATCAAACAGATATGTATGGCACCCTTAAACTTACCAGAAAAGATGTTCCAAAAGAATTGCAATCAAAAAACTAAAGAAAGGCAAAATCTGTGTGTACCAGAGAGGAAAGGTCTGCCTAATCAAATGGATGGATAAGAAACCTGTATCTCTATTATCTACAATACAGAATCCTGTAATGATTGAAGTACCGTCTTACAAGGATGAAACCAAAAGTAGTGATGGAATATAATAATACCATGGGAGGGGTAGACAGAATGGACTAGCATCTCGCCAATTACCCAGTCACAAAGAAGAGAGGAAAGAAATATTATAAAAAAATATTCTTCCACCTTTTGGATATATCGTTGTGGAATGCTTTTGTTTTGTATCAGAAGCATGGAGGAAAATACATGCATCCGAGTTTTAGACTTGATATAATAGATCGTCTTATCAAAAGACACTTTTTAGAAGTGATTGCTCCCAATGAAAAGAAATTGAGACCAACCAGGCAGTGCTTTGTGTGTTGATCGAAAAGAAATGATTCTGGAAAACGGGTGAGGAAGGAAACAAGATATTTTTGCCCCGATTGTGACGTTGGACTATGCTTGACTCCTTGTTTTAAAATTTACCAAACAAAAACTGAACTTTAAAAGGATATTAGATGCAAGTACTATTGTACATTTTCTTTTCTGACATCCATTCTTGTAAAGTGTTCTTTCCAGTTCACTTATTTCACCGGGAAAAGCCAACTTTAAGTAAAAATGCAATTTTTTTTGCTCTAAATAAAAATTAAAATTATTTCATAAAATCAATAATTGTAATAGTTTTGACTTGTGATTTGAGTTTATATAATCGATTTTAACAGAAATATGCTTATTTTTTGACCCAATTTGTCAGAAAAAAGACGCTGTTAAGTGGTTAACCCATATCTGCGATGGGCGTTGAAACGTACTCTGGCATTCGGAGTTTGCTTCATCAGGAGAAGAGAAGCAGAAGGTGAGGAGAAAAGAGAGGGAGAATGAAATGTCGCTCAGTTTTATTTAGGAATAAGTGGCACTGCACGAGCTATCACATGGCACTAATTCATGGTGCCATCTATGGAGTAACTGGTTTTACAGTACATTGGAAAATAAAATTAATTCTTTGATAATTAGCTGGAAAATCCTACATATATATAACTTTTTAGTCATAGAAGGATTCATTATTTCTTATCTTCTAAATCTATAAATATATTTCTTTGTGCTTGCCCAGAATTTAATATTTGTGTTTAATAATTCAAGAATTTTTTCACAAATAAAATTTCCTTCTAAGTATATATATGTAAGAATATTTATATTGGTGATTCAGACATACTATATAATCCAGTAGAAATTATTTAATCACTATATAAATGCTAAAATATCATTAGATGTAATTGTAGTCTATTAAAGACATTTCATTATCAAAACTTTAATGTGCAAAATAATAATTTTAATAATTTTTATTATAGCTGAGTGCATCATTATCCATAGCTCTAAGAGAACTAAATTATGATGTTAATAAATTAACAAACTAAACAGAGTTGACTTCTTGAAAAATGTTTTCCATTATATATATGCTGATTTTTTGAAGAACTAAATATAAATTACTGTATGTAACAAATTTTCCTTTTTTTATTTATTAGCTCAGAGATATTAGGGGGAAACTTTCTGAAAACCACATACTCAATTATTTAGTGCAAATGACTAATCAGTAAAACGTTAGACATTCCCCCCCCCCCTAATAGTTTATACCTGAAAGATTTTTTCAAATAATGTTTGTTCATGATATGTCTAACACAACATGATTATTAGATCAATAATTAAAAATAATAAACTAATATGTTGTCTGATCATGAAATGTGTGCATAATTTAAAAAAAATACTTTCATTATTATTGGAGACAACTGCCCCAAAATTTTTTAAGTGTGTTAACTAAATTCATATTTTTAAAATTTGGAAATAATAATCTACCAACTGGTATACATATCTTTGAAGTGCTTCTTCAAAGTTCAAATTATAACCAACATAATTCTAATATACCACAGTGGTCCCACCTTGTGTGTGTTTTTTTAAAGGACCCTTGTATTTAGGATCCATTTAACAAACCAAAAATTTCAGAAATGTTTGAACAGAATTTTGTTGAAAGCTTATTCTATGATGATAAACCAGTTTTATTTTTAACATAATAGTCATTTCATTCAAGAAATAAATTTCTGTAGCAAGGAAATTGTTTTTAGAATTTAATTAACTGTCTTAATTAATCCTTTAATTCTACAATTTAGTTCCTTTAGAAGCTTAACATACAAACTAATTTTGTTTTATTGCAATGAGGATTGTGAAAATTATTAAAGATTTGTCTTTGTATATATATATATTACTTTTATGTTTCAAACACAAAAGAAATTTAAATTGATTTTTTTAATAGACACGAGCATTACATGGGCCTGAAGCTGAACTTGCAAAGGAAGGACAATATCGATTTAAATTATTAGATGTTGCTGTTGCACCTAAAGGATCCGATTATTATGATCGAAAACTATGTCCATCTTCATAAAAAAAAGTCTTTATGATTCCTAAAAGTTACATTATTTCATGAAAAGAAAAATTTATATATGTATGTCATTTTGTTAAATTTTGTGACTTAAATCTTCTTGTAATTTAAATATTATTTATTAATTCCTTATTTAATTTGCTAATATGTAGGATATCTTAAAACTTTGGTTTATTTATTTAATAGACATTCATACAATCTACATAACTTTTTACTTAATCTTTTTCTTTTGTACTGAATGTTAGGGAATTACTTAAAATGCCATGTTCTCTCATAATAATAATAATTTTTTTTTTCTTCCATTTAATCCTTTTGTATTAGATGAGTAATTTTGTTTTTCTTTTTTTTATTAGATCAAAGTAATTTTTAATTTTCTTTATGAGTAAAAAAATACAATAATATATAAATACAATTATTATTTTATTAAAATTCTTTATGTGTGATATTTTCTTTGCATTTGAAGATTATATAGAGCGGGGGGGGGGGGGGAAAAAATTCAGAAAATTAAAAAATACTTTAATGTACACAAATATTTGAAGTTAAAAAAAAAACTTTTATCAAAATAAATTTGTGTATAAAAAATTATATATTTATATATGAAAGAATATGTGCTGATATTATGTTGAGTTTAAACTTATTATTAGAATATGTGTATTCGTTGCATACAAATGTATCAAGATACTGTTTATCCTCATGTTGTACCTTTCTTTCTTTTTTAATTGTAAAAAAAAGATAGAGCTTTGATGTGTGTTACTTTTACAGTGGATTTGAGGTTGAATTCTCCAATTTTTTGTTAAGCCATACGTTAAAATGCAAGATTCTGCTCCGATTTGCATTATTTTTACATTTTACTAAACTAACCTAGTCATAAATTCTGCTGATACATTGTGAAAAGATACTTAAAAAGGTCATTAGAAAAAAAAATATGTATATTTGTTTTTATATCATTAAAGTACAATTTTTATTTAAGAATCAAAATAAATTGGATGAGCATAATTTATAAAGCCAGTTGCATATTTCTTCTTTAAATATATATAAAACTTTTGCAGGTAAATTAACATATATTTCATTTAGCTCTTTCATCCATTAATATTATTAGTTGTAGTACAGGGGCATTATAGTTATTTATTTGTTACTTATATTGAATTTTTTTTTTTTTTTGTTAATTTATTTTTTTACATTTTTACTGCTTTGTCCATACCTTATGTATTGTATGTGAATGGATTTTATTTCCCTTTTTCAGTTTTATAAAAAAAAAAAAATGTGCTTGCCATTTTATGTTGCAGCCATAATTTTTATTGAAAGCAATCTTGTTAACTTAATATTTCAAATATGATTCATGTTGGTTTTGAATAAATTATATGAAAAGTAAAGAACACATGTATTTGTAATACATCAATTACATACACATTTCAGTAACTAAATTTCTTTTTTGTGGCTGTTAACTGCAGAATTTATTGTGTTTGAAAACACAAATGAAATATCAATACCACCTGAAGCAAGTAATGAGTCCTAAAACATAAAATGAATTCATGTTTTGAATTATTAATTTTTAGAATCATGTTTACATTGTGAAAAATATTTCTAAATATTAAATTGGTACTTACTGATGTAATACTATTGTTGATAGGACCACATACATGCTGCCAATTTAACAATTCCTCCATTTCAATTTTCTATAAATAAGCATTATGATCTTCCATTATGTGCAATAACTTTTGAAATTTTATTTATTTCAGTTAACTTTTTAACTAAGCTAATAAATAATATTAATGCTTTTTAATATAGAATAATTTTTAACCTTACGACAACAATAAAAAATACATTTGGCAAATTTAACCATGGCAGTTGATTTGAGAATTTTAAGGTTTAAAATTTTTGATAATGGATGGTTTAACTTTTTTATAGTAAAGCGAACTTCTAAATATATATTATACTTTTTTATCTGAACATCTATTTTTGCAAAATCAAAATGCATCCAAAATATATGTTAAATGAAAAAATTCTTAGTATTTAAAAAAAGAAATCCAATCGATTAATTTATTACATTCATTTTAAACTATGCACTTACTGCTATATATTGCTATTTCATCATTCTTAAAACACCAAAGAAATAAAAAGTTTGGATAGAGATTTTGTTAATTATAATTTCAGTGATGATAGGATAAAGTAATTTAAAATATATTTACTCTAGATGTTCTCTCTCTGTCATTATCTTTTCTTTTATCACAGTCTTCTAAAGAATTAGAATTTAAACAGTCACAATTTATTAAGTCATGAGTAAGGCATTCACTGTCATCATGAAAAGTAAACAAGTCCTGCAGAATAAATAAATTTTTAACTGATAATTTTAATATGTTAGCAAATCAAAAAAGGTGAATTCATATACATATATATACAAAAAAAAATTGACAGTTTTACTTGTTAATAAAGAGAACATATAGTTTAAGCAAAAAACTGTTCATTTTTACAATTAAAGCAGTGGACAATTTTAAAGTTTTGATCAGTATTAATTTTATTTTAATGTATTTAAAATGAGACAGTTGGCATTGCTGAAAAATGTCATGCAGAAAAAAAAAAAAAAATTTGCTTTCAAGATGTGATCGTAAGTACATAAATTACTCACATATTAAAATTTACACATTTTATTTATTCTATGTAACATTAATTTAAATGCTACTTTTAATAACATTTTAATGTCAAATTAAAATATTCTGATTCGATCTAACAAATAGCTATAAATCCAACTTTAAATTATAAAATATCATAATGTTAATGTGAGAGAATATACAATTACTTTTTTATTGCAAACGTGTAATCTACATTTGATTTATAAAATACCTTACTAAAAGCATAAATTCACTAGTACATGAGTGTAATATAGCTCATTTTTCTTCATTACTTTTACAAAGTCGATGAAAATGTATTGACATAAAAGAATGGATAACCTGATAGCAAGATGAAAAGAAAAAAAAAAATGGATAAAATATCAAATTACTTAAAAAGATTTAAAAGAAATCTGAGAACAAGTGTTATTTGTTCGTGGCAATGGGAAACAAAAGAGATTCTTTCACTCTTTATCCCAATTCCAACACAGTGTTAAACTATAATAAGCATCCTAATTTACCAAATTTTTATGAATATTTCATATGTAAATATTTTAAATATATTTATTGAGCAAAATTGCAGTCAATCATGGTCATATCAATTGTTGGTCGTATTTCTCCATTTTTTCTTATATTTTCAATTCCAAAATTACTCTTTTTATATATATACATACATACATAAAAACGAATAGAAATTTTTATATCAAATAAAATAAAAATAATGAATGAGGTCTTTTGACATGACATTAAAATCATATATATATATGAGTATTTGTTTAAAATAATTTAAGTGTAAAAGAGACCATTCACACACACACATTTTTTATATATTAATAATCGGAATTTTAAAGTAACTTTTGAGATATTTTCAATTACTTTCTTATATATTAAATTAATATTGTAAGCAAAATTCTATTATGCATTTTCATATTAGTTTATGTAGTTATAGGAGCTTTTTAATGTGCATATCTTAAATTGAAAAGCATTTTGAAAAGTACTAGTATCAATTTTTAAATCAAATTTCTCTATATATTAATTGCATTTTCATTTTTATCTTGGAAAAAAAAAAAAGCTTTGTGAATTCAAAAAAGCTATTACAATAATTTATACAAATTAAATAGTTAAAAAATGATTTCAAAAAGAATATTTTGACAACAGTAGCCTCGTAGCAAAGTCCCTGATCAATAGTTATATCATTAATTTCAATCTCAGTTCTATGAAGTTTGAAATCTAACAATTGATCATCAATAATAATGAAATACACAGTGTAGGCCTATATTTAAATATATATTATATCAATCAATTTGCTGTGTTACATCAAGTATGTATGTTAATATTTATAAATTTTTACCTTTAATTCTTCATGAGAAAATTTTAATTTTTCTTTTGCTCCTGGATTGAGAACCGATCCACTAAGACATTGTTTAGAAATCTGTCGTTGATAAATCTTTTCTTCAATTGTTCCCTTTAAATAAACCAGGACCATGATAAAAAATGCTATTTTAAGGGCTTGATAAGACTTTACATGATTATAGATGAACTTACAGTTGTGAGAAGCCTATAAATGTAAACTGAATGCTTTTGACCATCTCTCCAAATGCGTGCCATTGCTTGCAAATCATTAGCTGGGTTCCAATCAATATCATAGAGCAGGATTCGAGAAGCACCAATTAAATTGAAACCTACACCACCAGCTTTTGAGCTTAACAGAAATATATCTAACAATCCAAAATAAAAGATGAATATAGTTAAAATAATGCAATATTTTCTAATAAATATTTTTGGGATATATTTTTAAAGCCATGCAAAGGGACATTAGTATTTTATTTTCTTTGCATTAGAAATATCAAATCCAATTCTGTTACATATGAATTATAAATTTATGCATTATTCATGGACATGGCAACAATATGAATTGCAAATTAAATAACTTATTCTAAAACTCACCTCCTCTTCTTGATAAGAACATCATTCTAATGAAAACTCGCATTACTGTTTTTAAGGGTTTGAGGAATTTCTTCTGTTAAGACTTATACAGCAAAAAATTCAAAATTTTAAAAATATGTTGAATAAAATAATCACTTTTCTGTGTGTGAGCTATTATCTTAAATTAAACATATTATTACTGATATATTTGGTTAAAATTTCAATTAAAGTATTAAGCATATAATTATTCTCCTTTCGAAACACATGAAGTTAACCTAATGAAGCTTTTTCAGCTAGTATATAACTACATATAGCATACTAAATATATTTGTTTACTTGAATAGATACACTGTGAACTGATTAAGAGCCAAATATTTCCTCTCTTTTGTTAAAGGAATTGTCTTATAACCATTTTGGAATGGGAAGGGGTCTTTTATTCAAAACTCTGTCATGGTACTAATGTTATTATTTTGTTTTCAGAAATACTGCGCACCTAGTTTTCAGCAGACAATATTACAAGAATTCCTAGAATCAGGTTACATAAATACATCAACAAAGCATAAAACACCAAAGAGCAGTTTTATGACTACTGATTAATCGGTGATTACCTTTCAAATAGTTGTTTTGAATTTAACCTAAAAGTAAAATCTAGTTCAATTTATGATTATAAGAATTAAACTCTTAAAGACATTAGAGATAGTACATAACAAAACCATACAAAAAATAAATGCATCATACTTTATTACTTATACACTTACTATATTTGGTGTATGAACGATTAAAAACGTCTACTAAATCTTGCCTTGATGAAGTTGCAGTTGAGCCATCAAGTCTAAGATAAATATATTTTTTGCTTTTACACAACTCTTCTATGATGTTTAAAGTCTAAATAAAAAATAATTTATCAATGATACTATAATATCAGAAAAATTTATATCAAATTAAAAACTTATACACATATTCATAAACTGTAATTAGAAGTCTAAGGAATAAAATATAAATACACAGAGAGCTACCAAAGTAAAACAGCTTCTTTTGAAATAAATATTAGTCAAGAAGAATATTCAATTTCATAAATGAGTAAAATGCTAAGAAATTCTAGCAAGCAATTTAATTTTCAATCATAATATATTTTAAATGCACATTTTTCTCATTCCTTAACAAAAAAAAAAAAAAAAAAAAAGCTTTTCATAAATATACTTTAATTACAATAAATAAAAATTCCTTTTTTTTTTCTTCATATAAATGTAATAATAGCTTACTCATTCAAAATGTGCCAAGCTATCTTCTATGGAATTTAGAGTTTAAGAGTGATGTTCTGTCAATAAAATGAGAGAAAAAATTATAATGAAGAGAATAAAGAAAATAACAAACCTGTGTAAAACATGAGACTACTACAATTTTTTCTTTTTTTGAGCCAGCAAAGAATGCTCCCAACATTTTCTCTAAAACCTTCATTTTTCCAGAATCAGATGGTGAAGGTTGATAATCAGTAGGGAACACAGACTGTATGCAGTTGAGAATATGATGCTAAAATGCAAGAATTTACATTTATGATAAAAATGTTTTCCTTAGCTACATGTGAATGAAAAATAAATTATATTTCAAAGTTATCATTAAGAGACAAATTATTTCTAAGTTTTAGAATCATGGGAACTAAATATGAATAGGAACATATTTAAATACGGCAATCAAACAAAAGGTAAAGTAAAAATTTTATGCTGATTTTTTTAAAGAAAAATTCCTAAGTTTTTCAAATAAATTCAAATTTTGTTATTGCTTTCTTTTCATTGACAATTAAAATGAAAATTCCAATGTTGACAAATGCATGTTCATTTAGTTTTTATGACTGATTTTAATATAAAATATGTATTATTTTTTTCTTTTACTGTCCCAATAATGTATCATAAAAGTAAAGTCATTTAGATTAATTGATATTATGTGTTATTTAAATTGATATGTAATAATTGACTGAAAAAGAGTGGTTGGTTATCTTATCAATGCATTTGGCCAAGTGATGTTTATTTATTTAGTTTTTTGACATTTCATAATTTACTAGAAGCTAAGTTTTTAAAAATGTATATCTGTGATATAGGCTTAAAATGAATAGAGGAAGAAAGAAAAAGATAAATATTGGTTGACAAGGAAGAAGTTCTAAAATAAGGAAAGATGGCAAGAATATCCTGAGGAACTTGTTGAATTACCCTTGTTTACAGAAAACAGTAAAGTCTATTGGGAGAGAGAAAAAGAACACTCAGATACATTGGGGTATCAAATCCCATATTTATGTAAATATAATGAATGTCTGATGGGTTGACAGAAACAAAATACAATAGCAAAACCAAGTCATAATATTAAACATTTTCTAAAACCATAATTTATATTTGTTTTGCTTCATATACCCAGCCATTTCCGAAATTATAGTTAAAATTCCCAACAACATTCTTATTTTGGAATTTCTTATATTAATATAAACTGAGCAGTAAAAAAAAAAGATGTTAAAAATACAAATAACATAAACTAAAAAAAAAATATTTGATTTAAAAAATAAGTTACTTTCCTTGATAATAATTTTGAAAATTTTTTTTTTTCCATGCTCAGCTGGATTAACTCTTCATTCCTAATATTCGACAATACTTGTTCTTAACTTTTAAAGGAATACAACTCACATCATCTAAGTCTTTAATAGAGTAGAGTAATGAGGGATGATTGCACAGTTTTCTGAGAAGAGATATGTAAACTAATTGCAAGGAGGAGTCAGCAGATGAAGCAAAGGAGAGAATTTTCCATAAAGCTCCAGTATTCAACAAATGCATATATAATTTCTTTTGCAGTTCAGTTGGACGGCAAAATGCAACAATTTCAGCTAGGAAAAATAATTAAATGTGTAGTGCATGAAAATGTATAGTAATAAATTTATAATTTCAGCATCTACATTTTGATTAAAGTTTTTCAAAATTCAACTATCCATAATCCAGTACAGAAGAAACAAAATCTCTTCAAAGGCTTTAATACATAATTAATTTTATTTTAACAGAAAAAAAATTAATATCCTGATAATAATTAATTACAAAAGAAAAACTGAAAAATTAAAACTAAAAGCTCATTATATGACAGCATAATGATATTTTCCCCTCTATATAATAAATACTGCTTTGTAAATATTGTAAAACTGCCTTTTTACATGAAATCATACACACAATAAAATTGGCTGTAATTCTATTTCAAGTAGAATTACAGTCAATTACAGATTAAATTACATATATTATAAATAATATATAATTTTTATGCTGTGTAAGTTCTAGATATGCCATAGAATTTTAAAAATATTCAAAAATTACAAAACATTAGGCATGACATAAATAATATGGAATAGTTGCAGCTGCTACATTGAGACAGGAAATATCACATTCTGATTATGTTAAAATATTATACAGGCAAGCCTTTTGAGATGGAGGGGAAATGTTTCTACTCCTTTAAATTATGGTGGTCCATCTGGCACTAAATAAAGTTTTTTTTATTAGATGTTGATTATATACTGATAACAATGTCCAAGACTAGTATTCCTTAAAAACAAAAATGAGCTTTTGAAAGACAAACAACAAAGCTAATGGGTAATATTAAGATACAAGCCAACATCAGTATCCTGAAATAAGGTATGTTGAAAGAGATAATGAATTAACTAGAGTTCCATCAGCTTTACATGTCCTTATGAAATAAATATGGCAAGCTAATTTCTATGGAATAATTTAAACAAACATTTATTAAAGAAATATTGGGACATTTAAGTCAAATTAATATTTTTGTACGTTAATCAAATTAATATTTTGAACGTTTATAATTGTTTTCTAACTCATTAAATTTTTATTCAAATATATAAATAAAACATAATTTTAAAAAAAGAATTGAATACATTTTTCTCTACTTAAAATTTTTCATCATTGTCACTCACTTAATATTTCAGAAATGACTGAGTTTAAATGACAGTTACTTAATGTAATGAAATAAATCATCCTGATTTAAAAAAAAAAAAAAAAAACATTTTCAACAGTGAACAACCCTTTTTGTGCCTTTTAAAGAAACATGAAAGATTTCTATGATTAACATTTTTTTTAAAATTGGATTTCTTAAAATTCAATTGGAACAATTCTTCCTCTTCTTTGTATGTTTCCTTAATAATTATAAAATGTTAAAAGTTTATATACAGATTTTCATATATGATAAACATACTAAATCTTATTAATTTAAAATCCAATATACAACATTGTTATTAGATTTTAGTGATATAAAACCAATTACAAAACAAAATATTTAACACAAAAGTCATTCCTACTTTTGGAAGGAAGAAATTGATTAATAACTTCTTGTGTTCTACGAAGCATAAATGAAGCTGCCACCTTGTTAAGTTCTTCACTACATTCTTCACCGATCTCTTTTTCTTCTTCAGAACAATTTGGATTCCGAGATTGCATAATGGGCTTTTCATAAGATCGTCTAAAACTCTGTATAGAGCCTTTAACAAATATTGAAACATTACGACATTCAAACTGAAATGTTCATTTTAAGAATTATTTGAATAAAATATTATTTTATTCACAAAATAAATTTAAATTCTTCATTAAAAAATAAGTAGCTTGATAATGAATGAGGTCTATGAACAAAAATAAACTGATTAGAGTATCTTTTATTTCTACATATTTTATTTAAAAAATTACATAACAATAAATTTCTGCTTTTAAAAATAAAGAAATTAAATAAGAAAAGCACATACAAAAGTAAATAAAAAAAAAACTGAAAGAAAAAAAAATACAACTTTACTCAATAAAATATATTATGCAATAATTTTATCAGTAACTGTGAAAAAATATCTTTTGGTTCTCAATTACTTCAACTTTAATCAGAAATGGTAAAAATTTAATAATAATAATAAAAAAAAAAAAAAAGCCTTAATTCTACAGAAGAAAGGAAATTTCTATAATAAAGCATTATTAAATTTTTTTGGCAAGAAATATGTTCAATATAAATTTTTGTAATTTTTTTTCTTTTGAATTTTTATTCACAAAATACTATTACAATAATTAACATATTAGCAAAAATTATAATTCAATTTCTGTTAATTATTACTGGTAAAAAAAAAATCAATGTTGTGAAAATAAATAATATTTTTCTGTTCCACTTAATGAAAGCACATTCTATTAAATAAGATTTCTAAAAATTAGTAATAAAATATTACATTGATATTTATTATACATAACTTCTAAATTTATTTCTTTTACAATAAACACAGATGTGATAATCAAAATATTTAATTGAAATATTTATGAATGCTTTTATTTCTTAATAAAATATTTTGAGCTTTACTCATTTTGAAATTAAATTATTTAAAAATATAATGCTTTCTGTTTATTAATAAAAAAGCATAAAAACTATTTTTAAATGTTACTTATTGTGAAAATAAAATCCTTTGTATAATGGAAATTTAGCAATTCCTAGTTGACTATTTACACATTTTCCTTATGAAAATTAATTACCAAGGGCTCCTGGATTAACAAAATCAACAATAGAAAAAAATTCAGCTAAATCATTTTGAATTGGAGTACCAGTTAACAAAATTCTTCTACTTGTAGTAAGACAATTCACAACCTAAAAATATACATATTATTTCATTAAATAAAATGAATTAATGTTGTTTCACCTAGTAAAATTTTTGTTAATCAAAAAAACTCACATTAGAAATTTTGATATTGAGATTCTTAATTCTATGTCCTTCATCACATACTACCAGATCAAATGAAATTGGAGACAATAAATAAGAAGAGCGGGAAAACATTTCATATGAAATTATAAGTACAGTTTTTGGAGTTTTAATGAAATCCTATAAAAAAAAAACATTTTTCAGTTAATTACTTGAAATATAAACAAGATTTTTTATGAATAAATATAACTTTTTATCCTAAATGACTGACATACTTTTACTGTATGCTTTTTATCAACAGCATATACTGGTAATCTTGATTCCCTAAGCCATTTGTGAAATTCTTTTTTCCAGTTCTAATAAAAATAAGCAATTAAACTTTATTGAAACATCCAAGGTTATTTAAAGTTTTTGACAAAGAAAAATATTTTCTTACTGTGACTAAGCTACTTGGAGTTATTATGATTATCCTCTTCAGTATGGGTTTCCCCCCATATGGACCTTGCTTGCAAAGTATCCTTAAAAGCAGAGATAAAGTTCAGTTGAAAATTAAAACAGAATAAAAGAAATAAAAATATTAAAAGAAAAATGAATCATTACCATATGAGAGCAATACACTGTAAAGTTTTTCCTAACCCCATTTCATCTCTAAAAATGTTAAAATATATCAATCCATATATGAAATAAAAATTAACAAAGAATATAAAATATCTGTATAGCATAAGGTGATCAGACGTCCCACTTTTTAACAATTTATCCCGCATCCATGGGGTCTTAAGGAAAGAAGAATGCTGATTTTTAGAAAGAATACACAACAAGCTAGAGAAGGGCAGGAGAATGGGAAGGGAATATATGATTTTTGGCTTCCATGTAGCTATTTCACCAGGATATGAGCTTTATATTATTTTTTTAAATTTCATTTTGTTGAACTTTAATAATAAAAATAATTTTTGAGAACCGATTACTGAATTTTAATAAAATATTATTGTTGAGAACAGTGGCATTTTTCGGCATTGGCAGCAATGAAAACATTTTGTAGCTGCAAAATGAAGAGAGAATGTCCCGCTTTGTACACTTCCACAGATTTTACTCATATGGAGACATGTTCCGCTAGCGATCTAGGATCATTTGGAACATTGTTGCAAAGGAATTACATCTTATACAAAAATTGGAAACGGAGAGGAATTTTAGAGAGGAGAAGGGTCAGGGTGTAAGGAGTTTGCTGGTCGTCCATGAAGCAACACCTTCGCATATTTAGTTTTGTAACTGTCTCTCAAACAATACACAACGTACTGCATGCTAGTTAAATGAGTGATGTCAACAAATCAGCTATTCAAATGATTTAGGTAAGTAATTTATTTAGATACCAAAGGTAGATATTTTTTTAAGTACCAAATTTTTAACTAAGAACCCCTGCCCCTCGTCAATGGTGTCCCGTTTTTTGAATGTTAAAATCTGGTCACCTTAGAATAGCACCATATAACAACAAGGTGTAATTAATGAGAAAGATTTTAAATAATCTATTAAACTATGTGAATTACTCTACAAAAATTTATATATTTTAACTAATCAGTATTTCTCTAACTGCGATTAATTCCACCTCAATTTTGATTATGAATTTCATTTAATGAAAACACAAATTTTGATATTTTTCTGAAAACTAAATTCAAGGAAAGTATTTTCTTAACAAAAAGAATATAACTTTCAATGAAATGTTAATAAAATATTGCATTAAAGAAGTAATGTATTATGAAATAAATTCACATAAAATACTTTTGGAAAATAATAAAAATATTTTTGATACAGAAAATCATATTCTTACGCTAGAATTGCTCCTTGACCAAATTCATGCTGAAAGCCTAATACACATTTATATAAAAAAATAATTCCTTCTTTCTGATGAACTCGCAATTGCCTAGCAAGAAATCTATCAACTGTAACAGGCACTACAGACACACCCTCTTTATTGTATACTTCCTAAAATTCAAGATACCCAGTTTTATATTAAAATCAAATAATTTTTTAAAAAAGTACTGAATGAAACATATAAAAGTAAAAGTAATGAAACCTCAAACATGCAGAGCAAATATTGATAGTTTTATAAATATGAATGTTTCAACGAATAGAAATTTATAAAAGAATTAGCATGAATTTTAATAAAATGCAATACAAAGGAGATATGTTTGCCTCTATTATTGCAATTTTTGATTTCTCAACTAAAAAAAAAAATCCTCATACATATTTAGTAATTAGGAATTGTTTTGTAAATAATTATAACTTTACGCTTCATATCTTTATCAATAAAGACTAAATTTTATCTACATCATAATCAATATAATAATTTATATGCTTTACCATCTTGAGTTAAGATTGAAAACATATACATAATTATGACAGTAAAAAGAAATATTCTTGAATGTTAACAAATTTAAGTACCTATATTTTCATGGATTTAAAAATTTTCAAAGAAAAGATAAAATTGTTCTCATTTCTGAGATATATCTGTTTAAATATATCACATGACATTATTTTATTGCCTTTTAAAGTACTTTATTTCTACAAACAACTCTGGAAATTAATGATATAATACATCTAGTCACCAAGATCATTTGTGTCATATAATACAATGTGATGAAGATTTATTCATTTAGAATAAAATCATCAGAATTTACTTAGAATGTTGTACCATTTAATTAGTATAACATTTAACTAGCTGACAAACAAAATGTCTTCTCAGTTTGTTAATTCAAACTAAGCACCACTCGCAGTAGGAATACTATTCATAGCCAAAGCATGACTTCTTAAATTAAAATTGGCTTTGAACATTATTTCGGATGTGAAATGGGCAGATAAGCCATGAACACCACACTTCTGTTGTTTATGCAGTTCTACCTAATTTTGAGAGTGAATCAAAGGAAGGGGACTTTAATACCTGTTGCCCTTACCAGTGATCTGGATGGGACCAACACATCCCTTAGAGGATTGCTATTTTTGTATGGCTCTAACAGCAAAAAGAATTATTTTTAAGAAGCATGTCCAATATCTCAACTTTGATTTGGCAATAAGGTCCGTATCTCACAGTGATGTATTTCTTGTACATAGCCACCAGTTGACTATATTTTAATTGATAAAGAATGCCTATCATGTTGTAGTCTTGAAAGAAACAGAAAAACATTTAGAGCCTCATACAAGCAAGGAGAGTTTTAATGACCTTACGTGTGATTTGGGGTTAAGTGAGGATAAATTAAGAATAAGCAATGACATTCTAAGCCTCATGGCATCTTTAGATCTGTGTCTTAAACCAGAAACTGGCAACTTTTTATTGATGGAGGGCTTCTATGTGAATTTAAAAGCATTAATACCTTGAAGAAGCTATTACTTATGTTGAAGTAAAATTTTGAAAGGAAAATTCAGGCAACTTAAAAGTCCCTTTTCATTCTTTTGGGAATATAACAAGGTTAAACAAAGTACTCATGCTTAAGTATCAATGGGATTGTCATGCAATGTTAAAAATTATTGCACACAAAAATGACTTTTTAGGAAGTTTATGGAACACTGTGATAAAAATGTAGTTAACGAATCTCTAATAGCACCAGCAGACATGATAAGACAGTTTTGGATTTATGCGAGATTTGTTCTGGTCAGTATTGGTTGATAAAATAAAAGGTGTATTTATAGATCCAGAAACTTATTAAAAATTACTAATTTGAAACTGTACATACAAAGATAGGAAAAGATGTATGGCTTTCATTCAAGGATGCTGTGAAAATTTTTTATGGATTAACAAAGCTACAAACTACAAGATTATAGTTTAAAATATGGTGAAGAATTTTAAAAACTCAAGCAGTCACATGTTATTAAAAGTACATTTCTTATATTTTTACAAGAACTTTTTTCCATATATGGGGAGCAATTAGTGATGTAAGTAGTAGATATTTGTTGGTGACTGATTTCACCAACAAATATCTACTGTAAAGTCTGATTATTAATTACAATGGAATGCAGCAATGCTCACTGACTGCTGTTGGTTCATCAAGAAAGAAGATATTGAGCAACAATAAAAAACACAAAAATAAATACTAATGTACTTAAATTAATACACTTAAAGTGTGTTCTCTGATGTAAAATATGTGAAAATTACTGCAGGCAAATGTAATATTTTATTATACAATCTCCTAAACTGATATTGTAAAAACCTATAAATACTTATCCATTTAACAAAAAAAAGTAGCAATTTTAAATTTATATCATTTTATGCACACATGAGTGTATTTCAATGAAATATAGTCCTCCTCTATAATCAGGCACTTCCCTTTTTTCTGCCCTGCAAGTAATCCAATGTTTTTATAGTCACAGAAAATAATTTTATCTTCTACTCCAAAGAATAATGTCAATAAAATAAAAACATTATTAATAAATAAAATAAAAACAGTACATTTTTAATAATTTCATTTATTTCATGTGCATGACACTTAATTTGCATGCATTATACTAAATTGTAAATGATAGAGACTTTGCTGTTTAAATGTAGTATTATTACAGATTTTTCGGTAATTCATTGATATTCTAGTCCAATACCTGCCAGATTACTGAGAGAATACTTTATTACCTTTAAATCTAAAAATATATATAAATAAAAAGTCAAATTTTATTTGTTAATGTAATTTTTAAATACAATTTTATTAGTCAATTATATTTTAAAAAACACACACAAATTTCTTTTTAAAACTTACAAATTTTTTTAATCAGTATGAATTAATTAATTTTAAGTCTTATTTTGAAAAAAATCCAATAAAAATTTACTAATCAACCATTTATGATTATGTTCAGTACACATAATTAAATTAAATAATGAAATAAGCTATAATAATTTAATTTTTTCTTAATTATATTTGTCAAATTTTTTAAATTTATCACAAGTAATCATCTATTATTTGTGAATAACAAAATTTTGAGAGAGAGAGAGAGCAATTTACATTGGAAAAAGTTACAGCTGGCTGTTATTAATGTAATCAAAAATTAAGAAACACTTTTCAATTTTTTTTTTCTTCAAGTTTTAAGATAGTTTGCTGAAGAAATAAAATTATTTATAGTTTTTCTAAAATATTTTTACATGAAAATTTTACAAAAGATAAATATTTATAAATACAAAACAAACTTTAAATGTAACAATTTTTTTTATTAAATTTGAGAATTTTATAGCTTGGGGGGGAGAGAAACCACTGAAATTATGCCAAGCATTTATCTTTTCCTATTAATTGGCATTTCACATC